>BHDV01071231.1:158553-172133 GCA_005406045.1 Adoxophyes honmai
TTTAATTAACTGGTTTGGGATAATTTAATCGTTATGATTTTTTCTTTCTGCGGGACACCATTTGACAAAGAATAGTTGATCGACCATACATACATACATACCGTCACGCCTCTTTCCCACAGGGGTAGGCAGAGACCACTTTGTTCCACTTGCTACGATCCTGACATACCTCTTTTGCTTCATCCACATTCATTAGTTTCTTCATACATGCTCGTCGTTTTCGGGTACTCTTGATCTGACCTGTTTCTAAAACGTCTGCGATTTGGTCACGGAACGTACATCTAGGTCTTCCCCTCCCAACACATCCATTCACTTCTTCCATCCTTATCTCATTCTTTCATCCATTCCTTAAATACACAACGCATAATAATTCATCACTACCACCATGAGTACTCTATTACTCTTTAGTTCTGCCTGTTGTGTTTCAATCACTCGCAACAAGGGCTGCATGGAACGTTTGGTGGTGCACGGGAAAGTTGAGGGCGAAAGATCTCGAGACGAGACCGCTCCCCCACACGATGGACGGATCTCATCAAGTCACAGGGAATACGATCAACGATTGTTCCCACTCCACCAGAAACGTGGCGGCGGGTCGCAAATGCTGCTGTGTCGCAAGCATTGACTTGGACATGCATACCCACGACCTCAAGAGTGCACGACTAAGGAGTAGTGAGGATAAGTCGCGCATCGCTTTTCACGGAAAAGGCGGTGGGAGAACTTACCCCCACAGCTCAAAACCTTGCCGGACGCTGTGCAACTGAGTATTCGACACTTATGCCATTTTTCTTCCTATTCGCGATTTTGCACAATATTTTCGGCAGCCATCTTTGAACATTGTGCACAAGCGCGAAACAATCATTGCTGATATCTAACGGCAATTGTGATCGCTTACCATTAGGTGACACTTTTGCTTCTGTGTTTTTGTTATAGTATAAAAAAAGTATAACGGGACAGATAATTTTATTACAAGACGGTTGCCATCTACTTTGACATTGAAAGTGGCACGTGCAATTAGTAATAACACCCAACAAGAATGTGTCAGAAGAACAAAAGGTGTAAAACGAATCTTTATAATTTTTAAGACCTCAAATCATAAAATAGCCAAAGTCAAAAATATCAAAACAAAACGGTTTCAATGGTTTGTTGTCTAATGTTGATTAATTTCAGCATTACGAGTATAACGAAAACTAGCTGTCGCCCGCGACTTTGTCTACATTAAATTTTTAATTACTGGCGAAAAAATTGACTTCCAAGTCTCTTTTTCTAAGCATTCGGGATGGAGTTTACATCAAATCATCATCAAAGATATCTTCCGTGGATGTCGTAAGAGTCGACTAAGCGTGTATTCTTTTCATGTGAAATTATTCTAATAATAGCTGTTCAATATTAAATTTACTAAAATTCTATCCCCTTTTCATCCTCGAAAGAATAAAAGTAAAAAAAGGTGAATGAGAGTGAGAGGCCTTTTTAGTTTTATAAGGCTTGGGATAGTTCCCACGTGAGCTGGTGAGTATTGGGCACTTCACGCACAACAATGAATTGCTTCATCGCTGTGTGAGGTTTCCTTACGATTATGCACATACATTTCGAAAATTTTTGGATCTGAGCCTGGGATACGAACCCACGAACTTCTGTATGAGAGGCCACAGGTCAAACCGCTGCGCTGGGCTATCACGGCTTTATGTTATCATATCAGCATTACAATTGCGACTTAACGGGCTTTTCGGATACAGTTTTAGTTATTATTATTACCATGGAAATTTGTATTAAGAAACAATTTGTCGTAAAAAATCTTAAGCGCGGAAAATCAGTTACCAATCCGACTACATTTTAACTTTTTTAATGGCTTTCTCGATGTGCTAATTATATTTCATCTGTTGACAGCGTCACCGGAGGACACGAGCGTCACTGTTGCATACTAATAACTGCATCGCAAAAACCCGTGTTGCAATTTATTATAACGACAGTTTCAGAAACAAATGAGGTCACCGCCCGCGCACGGCCAAAAGGCACCAGCAGTTTTTTGTTTCTTGGGTAACTCTACCGCGACCGATCGGAAGAAAAAACTAAATACTCAGAAGATAGGTGCTTGAGGTTAAAAAAGTTTTACTGGCGAACAAAATACAAGCCAAGGTCTTGAGTAATCGCGAACGAATCAAGTAGCGGAGACGAGAACACAAACAAAGTAGTTTATTCCATCAAAGGCATTACCATCCAGGGTGAAATCCAGGATGGAAGAGTTCAGTTGCTTCCAAAGGACACACTTGCTCACTTTCCACTCACTTCGAACCCGAAAAGTTCTTTGTCGCGATGTAACTTTACGCCGGAACTTTTTAAACGGGCGCACGTCTGGTCGCGGCAGAGCGTCAGTAACCACTGAATGGTATCGACGGTCTCCACGGACTTAAGATGCAAGAGGCCTCACCAGTTCATTGACGCCGGAAAACGTGTCTTATCTGCCTCGATCTAGCGTCTACATTTCATCGGTGCCGGGTAACTGTGTAGGCTGATGTATTGTCAAGTTCTACCTACACATGTTCTACGTTATTGGTCTTACCTGAGATTCGACGAATATAAATTTCTATTTCACTCATAAAAGGTCTGTGGGTGAAGCCATGTTATAACTGCTAGTACGGTATTCTGCAGCCACGTAGGCGATTGCTTATGTAAAAATGTTGACTTGGGTGCGGTATCGGTCTAGAGAGGAATCTATTAAAAGTGACCCAAGACTTACCGAAGGGATACTCTACTCCGTTACACTAGCGATTCACGCGTTGATATAATAACTTGGTCACTAACGTTATCTATTCTACAATAAAAGCCGTGAAATATAATTTGTTTGTCTCTAGGTCAAAGGCTACCTAACATAAACTGGATAGAATCATAGTGTTTTCTCAAGTTTCTTTAAATACTCCTTTTACTTGGACATCAAGAAGTAGAGGTAGGCAAGAAATTCCTATTAGAATAGAATTAGCAAATGAAACTGTTTATTCCAAGTGCTCTAAATAACAAATTTACAGAAAATTCAATAGGATAGCCTATCGGATAGCATGACCTAACTAAATGAAGATAAAGACTTGCAAGATAAAGAAACCTGACTGGGTTTGGGTGCGTTTTTATTACTAATTTCATAACAAAACGGTTGCGTGCATTTTACAGACTTAACTGATAACGAAGAGACAAGTTAATTGGCATTTGGAACGCGATGAGGTCTGATGTGAGTCAGCACTCTTGTTGGTCCTGTGGCCCGCGCTAGAATTCCTCTTCCAGTGACATCTGTCATCCGACCGTACGTTTTCCCGCGCAAAACAATCAACTGACATTGAGGGTTAATACGTGACGCCATACATCCAAGTCGACAGACTTCAAGTTCCGTTCCATATCTAACTTCATACTGGAGTTGCGGCACGCGATTAAAGACAACCGAACGATTGTGAAATATCATCGATATAATTTAACTTAGAAGAGTCCGAATCCGAATCGATATTTCTGTAGTAGCATCCATGGTAGCAGCGTTGCCAGTTGTATACTTACTTAATTCTTTTGTGCAATGGCGAGTCCATTATGTGCTGTATGTAGGTACAAAGCTTTCCAATTTCTAGCTCTTTAAGTACAGTCTCCGGAATCTAACTTTGGCAAGTTTCTGAATAGTGGCATCCGTGGAAAAGCGATGCGCGAACTTATCCCAACTACTTAAAATCTTGCAAAATCTCTTGCAAATACGTAAAGGACGGATGAAATATGTCCGCTATACACGATGGTATGCTTCGCGATGGTATGTTTGACCACTGCAGGGACAAAGAACCGGTTGCTCGATAGGTTGTGCATCAGCAGAACCGGTCTCAGTACTACCACAAGATATATACGTACCATCGCGAACAGGGATGGTTGAGCCACTTACCTATGTTTGTAACTTGGTCGTGTAATAATAATCCAATAGCTGACATCTAGTCGGTCACATCTGTCATTGATTACACGTCTAAATTGCGAACAGTGGCAAGTGGCTCAACAATCCCGGTTCGTGACTGTACAGAAGTCAAACTCCATACAGAGTGCACTCAAGCAAAGCACACCAGACACATCTCACAGATACGATATCTCGGAACAGTTGGGACCAGTCCGAGCGCGATTGCCGTCTGCTGAAAAGTGAAAACGCGCGCCTTTGAATGATTCTACAACCTTTTCAAGATTAACTACCGGAACTTTGAAATTGTAAGTTTCCTCATTGTCTCTCAAAGCTGGCTGTAAGAGAGAGATCCCTCAAAAATACGTCATTTGGGTTGCATTTTTTTGTAAGCCTTTTTTTGTTTATTTACTTACTTACCACCCGCAAAACATTATTTGCAAAGTACAGGTTCCAAATTGCACTCCGAATTCCGAGCAAATTGTAAAACGATGACTGAAATAGTATCGCTCATGGCAACACTGAACTAAAATATTCTGCATGCAGTATTTCGGGTCATAACAAATTCGTGTTCGTTTTCTGCAGTCTACCAAATTGCATTAGACCGTGCCGGTGAAGTTAATTTAATAGCATCGTACCGAAACTTTATAGTCTCGTTCAGTCGCTCAACCATGCCATCTTCGTGAGGTACGTCGTGATGTTTTTGTTTTCCATTTATTATAGAAAGAAAACCCAGTAGCATTAAAACAGTCTAAACCTATTTCCGCAGACAAATAAGTGACGTGTTCGGGAATGATAACTGATATATCATTCGTCATGCAAACCACATCTCAAAGTTGTAGTTGAAGTAAAACAAATTATTAAGATAAGATCTAATTTGTACACAAAATAACCCAGATGATTCTTCGCTTCGATATCTGTCGGCATTCTAACATCCGGTCCCAGATTTCAACCCATATGCTGTTAAGCCCTACTACAAACAAAGGGTTCGTGTGGCGCCTACCCCATTTGGAAATACAGGCGTGATGAATGTAAAAAAATATACACAACACAACAAACATTTTGTAAAGTGCATTCCAGTTTCTTTTCATAGTACCAGAATACACACGTCCAGATTTCCTTTTAAAACATAGTATTGTTTAATTCCAGTAATTTGCAAAAATATTAAACGAAACCCGAATGACGTTCGTGCACAAAGAACCATAAACGTCACTGACAAAACGAGCAAATTCGTTGTAATGCTTATAAATAACAGAGTTATCGTTGTTTGTCGACTGTCTATCTATAGTTTGTTTGCTATTAGCTGTCGCTGAATGTATTCATTTCATTGTTTTGCACTCGAAAACTCGAATTCATCATGCAATTAGAATACTGAATATAATATAGCTAGCTTAAGAGGAATCACAGCTATACAGTTATAAATTCGCTTTTTCCACGACCCCATTTTACAATCGTTAACGCTACACGTGCCTACTTTCACACGCCTTTTCGTCCTAGAAGTTCTTCAAAAAAGAATATTAGAGAGTTAAAGGGTTTACAGTGTCTGGGCCCTTTATTTCATATTCATATACACGGTAAAGGTGGGCCTGCTTTCTCAATCAAACATCTCCCTATTTGATATTACAATTTAGCGTCGTTTATGAACGTTACCGTATCATTTTATTTACGATTAGGGGGACATGACCTTGAATTGCTTACAATTCTGGATCAATATAAACATTAAAATATCGTCTCTGACCCGCCAACCACCTTTGAAGTAGACGGTTTTAATTTTTCACATGTCTATAGGCACGTCTCGTCATATGCTTATCTAATTAGTCACACCTTTAAGCTGATTATACCTTGAGTTACGGCAGTAAAGTGTTTTTAACGAAGTCTTATATTGTGACTAGTTGATATCATATTCACGGCGATCTGTTTTTGAGAAACGTGAGTAAATACAACAACCATTTTACTGCTCTGTTTGTTTATACAATGGGAAAATGAGAACTACTAAAAAACACGGAAATACCGTCCTACCAAAACAACCACGCGTGTGATTCCCACTTCTAATGTTTTCTTCAAAATCGAAACTTGGTTTACTTAATTTAAAAACAAATCTCTTATCAAGATAGATCAGCTATGACATGAGCTATACAAGTATACACGTATTAGAGACGTCAAATGTGAGTATTATGTGGGTCTTATTATTTACGTTGCAGACCACCGCACCACTTGATACCTACCTGATGTAACAAACCTACTCAAAACCGCACAGGTCCTTCCTTTCCATCCTGTCCCAAGTAAACCCAAATCCGCTTTAACTCTGAGTTATTTGCTATTTACTAGTGCCCTTTAGAAAAATGAACACAGGCCAAAAGTCCAATTGACCTACATAATATTGATGAAATAAGCTGGTATGTAGTGAAGAAATAATCATATCCGTCTCGAAAACTTTTCCTGTCCCTAGTTATCCAAAACATAAATATGAAATTCCAATCTCAGCTCCTAGGCTGTGCCATTCATGCACCGTTTGCATTCCTATTGGCCTTCAATGAATGAAGTAGTGGTCTATTTTTAACCGGGGTCCGGATTAAGTTGAATGGGACACCCCTCCCCCTGGCTTGGGAAATAGGGCACTGTGTCAGCAGTGACGTCTCGGCGGTATGACGTCACGGACGCATCCCAGGTGTAGCAGGAAGTGGGTCGGGAAGAACCGCTCCGGACTTCCGGACCCTTTGTCTTATTTAATTCTGGTGGAATAATAAGGGTCGCCTTTTTACAGTGGCTGCGTTTGCAGTGTTGAGGAATCGGGAGTAGATAGCCTTTAGATCGGCGGTTACGAAGGTACCAAGAGGTCGCCTGATAGGTTTTATATTACAATATAATTATTGTTTTAACTGTCTAACGCGGAGTTCCATTTCACTCATGAAGTTCACTGAAGTGAGCTTTGTCTGGTTGACGGCATGAAATCCATCAAGTACCTTACAGCTTAAGCTTGCAGGCTCTTGCGAGAAAAGCACGATCGCCTTCTTTGTAGCCTTAGTTAGACACAAAAGATAATGTCTAGTACTTCCAGCATCCATTGTTTCGCTTCTTGGTTTAAACACTAGACCGTAGCACTTAGCAAGCGAGCATTCTCTCGTTCCCTTTCGATACGAGTCGAGCAAAAAACTCTCCCTAGTTAGTGTTAAGAGAATTTATGTATACCTGAGGAACCCTGTCTCAAGGAACCTTCGCTATCCTTACAAAAAAAAAGTAAAAATAGGGCAAATGCTAATGCAAAACGGTTCTACCGAATACCAGGGACGAACATCCTCAAGTTAAGTTTCTGGTTCATAATGTTCAAAGAATTTATGGATGGTGGTCAGTGAACGCCCTTCCGACGGACCATTCAGCCATTCTCGTGAACCACGAGTATCAGAACACGCACAATAGGAATATAGCAACATAAACACGTACGCAACTAGAACAAAAGACTCTTGGACAAACAAACATTCGGACAGTAACTGTGGGTGTGTTGTTCTGTCTCCGTTACATGTTGTTCTATTATTATGTAAATTGTGAATTGAACAGGTGTTAAAGAGTTGTCCGGTATTTCGGCGTATTGTTTTACATACAATTTATAATAAAGCGATGTATCATTAGGAATATGGTAATTAACAAATTAGGTATTTTTGTAGAGATGACGCAAGAAGTACGTTTGATATTCAAAGTTAATTATTCTTCTGTAAGACATAACAGACGCCTATTACTTAATCTATTACAAGAACAACTATAAACTACTTTTTACGAGAAACTGACCAGTAATCGAAATGTACCTTCTCTTACCTAATGGAAAACTCTCGTTGAACTAAGTATACCATGGTGGTTCTAAGTTTGTTACATTGTGACAAGCCCTACCTATCTTGCCCATTATCAGTCTAGTAAGTATTTGTCGGGATAGCTGAGAAGATAAAATATCAAGAAAGGAAAAGTTCAAGTTGAATAAAACTAGGAAAACGCAGGTGCCTTCTAATCCAAAAGAAAACTGTCAGATGCAGTTGAAAATCGTAAGAATCCTCCATAGCCGTATAAGTCTTTGTATAGCTTCGTCAATGCTGACATAGAAAGACAAGAGCACAAAGAAACCAGGCCACTAATAAGAACCGCTAAAGAGGGCGCAGATGAAAAGCCAGTCAAAGGGCGCATTCACCATCGCAGACTGCCTCATGCGCAATGCCTAAGATGCAGAGCAGACGACAGACTATCCGTGATGCACTTTTTAGGGGCAGCGCAGACGACAGACTTTTCGTGCGATCTAGTCTGCGGCGCACAAAGTCTGCGTGGATTGTGCGGCGGACTTTTTGCGCGTCGTGTGCGTTACTGCAAAATTCCATAGGTTATATTTTCACAGACTGCGTATTTTTGACAGCTCCGCTGGGCAAAAGTCATGGAAACGCATATATGCGCCGGTAGCATTTTTGTTTTACAATCTGTATAGGTATTATTATTTGGACTAAAGGAACTAATACCTAACTAACACAAGTGAAAGTACCTGAATGCTTAGTGGTCTTATAAAGGTTAAAGACATCACCTGCCTGGACGTCATTGCACTTTACATGTTTTAAGGTCAAAAGTACACACATACGTACATACCATAGAGGACAGACCAACTAGAGAAACAATGATGGCCACCCAGTTCCGCAAACCGTCAGTTTATTTCAACTTACAAACTGTCACAGAAACTGTTAAGAGCCAATAATCATAGAGGAAAAAGCTACTCGTTAGTTCCTGCGATGCGGCGTCGCGTCGCTCCACGGTTTTGTGTTATTGTCCTAGGCCTTAGATAGGGACAATTTATTATCATTCGGTAAATAATCTACCTGATTTAACCTAACTAAAGATCACTAACATCTTAAACATACAACCGTGAGACTCACTCATAGTGAAATAAACAGATCTACTCACGATTTTTATATCAAGATTAGCTCGACATGTTCGGGCCAAACCGTGGCCCATCATCTGGAGCTACGCCTCACGACAGCGGATATTCGCGCACTGAGGGAGTTGAGTCCGCGTCTATCCGCTGCCGCGTCGCGTATCTCCAGCTGATGGGTCACGGTTTGGCCCGAAACATGTCGAGCTAATCTCGATATAAAAAACGTGAGTAGATCCGGATACGCTTTTTAGAGATAGAGAGAGGGCGATTATGTACCTTCCTTACCCACCATAGAGTCTAGTTACAGTGGACATCATAGTGACTTGTATTGCAATACAAAGGAAAAGTAGGAAAACTTTATAATGTTTATTGTGGCATCGGTCTGCGGTTGTTCTAAAATCAGTTGGTTCGATCTTACTTAAATGCCTGAATCACAATTATTTTTAGCATTAGTTGATCAGTTCTATGCGTATTGCTAAGAAAAGTGCGCAGGCGTTGTGGTCTGCTTTTTTTGTGCATTTTTTGCAAAAATAGCAGCATTTTTTTACAGTAGATACAAAAATGTGTTATTATTTGTATTAGCCATCAACAATTCCAGACAGGACTTACAGGTTTTCTCTTTCAATGGATAATAAAGCCAAGGATACACTAGGGGCAAATGTCCCGCGACACGTGTCCCCAGCAACGTCGGGCGAAGTAGCGCGACCTTGCCGGACTTAGCTCGACATGTCGCGCGACACGTGTTTATACGCGGATATAAGTCGCGCGATGTCGCCAGATATGTCAGGCGAAATCGGCCGACTTCGCTTGACATGTCGCCGACACAACGTCGTGGGACATTTGTCCCCTAGCTAGAGTATCCTTGGCTTAAATATAAATTACAGATTCTTCTTCAATGGAATAGGTTTAGATGATGTAAGTACTTTTAAGAGTTTTGCTATCAAATTTGATCACAATAGATCAGATTAATAGAGAAATCGACAAAATACCCAAATTAATTTAAGAAAAAGTACTATAGGTATAAGTTGGTCTTTATGGGAGCATTCAAGTATTACGTAACGCAATTTTTGAAGTTTTCGACCCCCCCCCTCCCCTCATGTAACGCGCCGTAACGTTTTTCTGCACCCCCCCCCACCCATCTCTAAAACGTTGTGTGTTGTGTGTCAACGTTTACCACTGAACTATATGATACAGTTCTGTGAGTTTTAGCTAGAAGTTATGTTGCGCAAATTAACAAACACAGCCATGTGCAAACAATAGGGGGTTGAAACCTTTGAAAAACAAAGTAAAAGTGACGTATATAATTGAATGGTTCCCTGTAAAGCCTAAATTTAAAAGGTTGCCAAATTGGGAAAGTTTTATTCCCTAATTTTTTACTGAAAAACAATGTTACGTAACGCATTGTTTGAACCAACCTCCCTCCCGCCCTAGTAACGCATTGTAACGTTTCACAAGACCCCCTCCCCAAATTATGTTACGTAATACTTGAATGCCCCCTAATTTTTTACTTATATTTTTTTATTTTATTATCTTATTGGTATCAGTTTTTGATAGGAGAGAGAGTGGCCACAGGATAAGTCATAATACATGTGAATAAGCATTTGTTTCCAAGGAAAAGAATTAAAATGTTATAAAATATGCATGAAAGAAAAAAAATCAAGTAAGTGCTAAGTGATATAATTATGGGATTTTATAAAGAATGTTATAGCAACAAAACGGTGAAACTCTCAATTTTTTATTTTACTTTTAATAAGGCAGCGGAAGCTTCACTTGTGCCCTCTCAGGCAGGAGGCAGCAAGGCCTGGAGGATATTGATGTGTTTTAGTGGGTATGCCCCTTCCCTCTCCTTCCACTAACACATTTTCTCATCGAAAAAAAAAAACAAAAGGAGGCAGAGGGTTAAAAATCCAGGCACAAAACCTCTGAATTTTGTAGAATTTATTTACAGAATCTAATTTGATAATTACCAAGTTTATATGTGTAAGAAAATTTCAAAAGAAATCCTACACACACACATAGACAAGGCAATTAAATGCTATATGAAGTTCCCAATACCCACCGGACTACATGGGAACTACAGCTGAATCCCTCACATACTGAAAGCGTACCTGTGCCGGTAGTGGGAAATATTTGTGATGGATTATTATTATTTACATTCTCTAAGTGAGGGTTCTCTCATAAAGTACATAATAAGAAATTAGCTGCAATACAACGAATAATTAATGGGACTATTAAAAATACAGGTAAGTGTCATAAATTTACACAAGTCATTTAAAGTAAAACACAGCTGTGAAGAGAAACATATGACGACTAGGATGGACAAAGTCGCGTCGAGAAAGTCTGCAGTAAAAACAGGATAAATATTATTTATTTTAATTCAGTCAAAAGTTCCAATAAGAATCTTCCTGAAGGCCCCGATGCAAAATGTAGACGTAGAAAGAAGGTAACGCAAATATTTAAGCCGCATTTTGACCAGCGTTTTAAATAAATACTGTTATAACTTTCTCACTAAACACAATTACACGGGCACCGTAGTTGACATTGGCCTTCGGATTAGCAATCAATACAACATGCGCTGCAAAACGTTAGGCAAATACGAGAAATACTCACATAATGTAACAAGACAGTTGAAGAAATTAGCACCAGCACTAAGAAACTACTTGAACGGATACGAACACAGACGTTAACACTACAAATATTAGGGAAAAACTACTCGAAAGGAGCGACGAAAATTATCGGCCGCCCATTTTGTTACTGTCATTTTAAATTCCTTCTTGCCAGGTGGGAAAACACCGGTGTTTTCGTTTAGAAACACTGTGCTCGCTGAATTTATTTTAATTTCAAGCACGGATTTGTAGCATTCGCTAAATTAAAGAAAGTTTGATGTTTTCCATTTTTGAAAAGCAAAATACAAGTGTTCTATTATTTACCTAATTTCTATAAGTACGAAACATGCAAGGGTTCGTCGAAATTTTTAAAACGGAGTTTATGAACGCCTTCAAGTTTATAGCGTCATCTGTACGATCAAGCATGAAATAGGTCTTTCGTCTCGCTGTAGCAACCAACCCATCTAATCAGTTACGGTAAGCTGCGTTAGATGGCGCTTAACGCAATGTAATAAAGTACTGGAATTTGTCATTCTCTAGCCTAGCATCTCGTGGCGGTGTTTGTGGCTGTGGCCGGTGGCCCGTGTGCGGCGACACTAAGTATGTGATGGACACAAGTCTCGGTTTTTGTCGCATATGGTCCCGTTTGCAAATCGTCCCGTTCGGCAATTTTTCCCATTCTCAATTCGTCCCGTTGGCAATTCGTCCCGTTCTTAACTGGTCTCATTCACAACTGGTCCCGTCCCAAAAATCTCAACAATTAGGATCGGATTCGGAACGAATTTGCGAATGGGACCAGTCGCAGTGTCGCAAGCGGGACGTGGTGCGTTTCCGGGACGATTTGCCGATGGGACTAATTGCGAACGGGACCAGTTGCGAATGAGACCAGTTGCAAACGGGACGTGGTGCAATTCCGGGACCAGTTGCTAACGGGAGGAATTTTGTGAACGTGATGAACTGCCGAACGGGACCATATGCGACAAAACCCAAGTGTCGTCGTAAATGTTCCGAGTTGTCCCGAAGGCAAAACTATGGACTAGATCTGTATGACAACTTTACTTATCTTTTAGAGGAAAATGATGATTGCGGTTGCATTCAGTTCGAATTTTTTATTCAGCATGCACCACCAATCTTACAGGTATGAGTCGATCTTTGCCCGTTATGTTGAAAAAGTTTTTCATTCTGTAGGCATCGTAGCGGCTGTTGCAGAAGTTGTCGTATTGTTCGTACGCCATCTTGGTTCCCAGGAAGGACACAGCAAAGACGCTGACCAGTAGCAGAGCGCAGATGGCTGGGCACAAAATGGCGCCTAGTTTGTTGGCGCGGTTTGAGGTCACCGACCCTATCTCGGAGTCTGTGGCAGCCACACTCCTGGTTGAATTCTTCACCATTGCTGAAAGTTAAAAAAAAAACGATTGTTTATTTGTGTCTGAAGTACTTAACCACAACTGAAACTTTAGATGTTAAATGGGGGCATTGTGCACGGGAAGTCATGGAAAATCATCGCACAAGTACTTAAAATGTATAGAAAAAAACTGATATGCTAAACAATTTTACAAGTCCTACGTACCTAGATACGTTCTAGTCAACGTTAAATACTTAATTATCTTACTTGTCTTATTACTAAATATTGAACAATTTATTAGCAATGATTAAGCATTTTCAGCACCAAACATAGAATTGTGATTGTTCGAACTGACAATTGACGTGGTCGCTTTCTGTCAACAGAAATTAAGAAACTTCTTTCCAAAAGAAGGATGAATGCAAGCGCTGCACTTGCAACCTTTGAAAATTATAAAAAAAAACTTTCGGGGAGAATTTTATATTTTTAATTTTATAAAGAAATTGCACCAATCTTCAGGCTCCAGTGCAACAAAATTGTTTTCTACTCTTCCCTATGATAAATAATTAATAAAATGAACACAAAGTAAAATACTTCAGGTGATTCATAAATGGGGAAACGCTACCCTTGCTGCATGCTTGCTGCCATCTTGCTGCCTACGGTGTCTACGGTAGATATCTCAGTAGTTTTCTTCTTTACCCTTATATAAACTCCTTGCTTTTAAAAAAAAACTGTTAGTTTGCGTTAGTGTCCGACCGAAGCTTCGGCTTCGGCTTCGGCTTCGGCCACCTTCGGCCAAAAAATCCACCTTCGGCCAAACCTTCGGCT
>BHDV01071231.1:173428-192131 GCA_005406045.1 Adoxophyes honmai
ATGTCGCACGACAAATGTCGCCTAATGTATCTTTGGCTTATTAAATAACTAGATTTTATATTTTTTATTTCAGGCATCAAAAGACTACATGGATATAGAAACATTGATCAACAAGACTCTCGTCAACCGCACGTCACTATGAAGTGTTTGTTAAATATACGCATTAAAGTAAGGAATAACTCCTAAGATAAACATGTCGTATTATTTCTTAATAAGCCGTGGTAGCCCAGCGGTTGGACCTGTGGCCTATCAAGCAGAGGGTCGTGGGTTCAAACCCCGGGCTCGCACCTCTAAATTTTTCGGAATTTATGTGCGATATCGAATTTGTTATTTATCACGAGCTATTCGGTGAAGGAAAACATCGTGAGGAAACCTAGACACAGCGACGAAGTCATTCAACGTTGTGTGTGAAGTTCCCAATCCGCACTGGGCCCGCGTGGGAACTATAGCCCAAGCCCTCTCGTACTGAGAGGAGGCCTGTGCCCTGCAGTGGGACGTATATAGGCTAATGATAATGATATGATAAGAATTATTTCTGCTTTTTTTAAGATGTAGGTATGTTACTCAGGACTTTGTATAGCCGTACATACATACACACACGTGGCGCCAGTGTTCCCAAGTGGGGTAAGCAGGACAAATGAATTGTTACTTAGAAAATCATGAATGACTATTTCACGTTCTGCAGCGGCTTCTAACTAACATAATTATATTTTTACTAGCTTTCCGCCCGCGGCTCCGCCCGCGTGGAACTCTGTTATATTGCGGTATAAAGCACAACTATAAGAAAACTTCTCGTTTCAAACGACACACGGCGCCATCGATCTATCATCTATCGATCGGTTATCGATTGATATCGATCTATCATCGATCGATATCGATCTATCAAGCAAACTATATTTTTGTTTTCCTTCGGGAACATCATTTTTTTCCGGGATAAAAAGTAGCCTATGTCACTCTCCGTGCCCTAAACTATCTCTATCTAAAAAATCACGTCAATCCATCGCTCCGTTTAGCCGTGAAAGACGGACAAACAAACAAACAAACAAACAAACAAACACACTTTCACATTTATATATTGGTACGGATACCACAACAGGGCCTTGCTCTGAGATCACGCCTGTATTCCCAAACGGGGTAGGTTTCATTTTTGGAGGAAGTCTCTCAAAGGTTTACTTAAGAATTCCATACAAAACATATTGATACCGACAATGTTGTTCATATAATTTATTTTTTTATTTATTTTTTACAATATGAACTTTGACCTGACTGCAGTCCGCAACGCATCCAGTGTGACAAATCCTTTATACTTACTTTTTATAAACCAAAGAAAAGACTTGTCAAACAAACGTCATTTCACAAAGTACTTTTTGACGTCGCAGACGTATTTACACTTTTACGTTTTATAATTCCGTTTATTTTTACATAATCCCTTTTTATTTTTATGTAATCTGTCGTTTCAAATACTAAGGCACCATAAGTATACTCTCTAATTTCTATGGCTAAGGTTTCCGGCACGGCATGTGTTGTGGGCTACTCTATTATTCTGTTGATTCTTTTCGTGGTCTTCTCTGTGCTGATGAGTAATGTGAACCCTAACCGTATGTTCTTCGAGGATGACCTCACCACCGAGGCGCCGTCGGGGTATGAGGGCACCGACGGAGAGGCGGGAGGGGAGGTAGTCCCGGTAACTCCCACGACCACGACACCTGAAGAACATGAACGACTGTTGCTGCACTACGCTCGGCGTTTAAGTGAAAACGTAAAGAAATTTTTCATACACAAACCTAAAATGTGCTAAAAGTTTGTAGCGTTTCCGGTGCTCTGCCTACCCCGTTTGGGTATATACATCACGCCTGTATTCCCAAATGGGGCAGTGAGAGTATGAAACTTTACCTACTTCTAGCATATTTTAGGTTCTAAGTTAATAGGTACAATAGTGACTGGATGTTAGTCAGTAGCCTAAAATACACATTTACATTCCCTCTTCTGACATTCACGGAAGAAATGGATAGGTATTATTCTAAACCCGGCAACACGCGGCACAACCAAAACCTGAAATAGTCTTGATTTTATCTATGCAGCGTTTCGTGTGCTCTGGCTACCCCGTTTGAGAATACCGAAGTGATGTATGATGTATGTACACAGAAGACAAGGGGATGAGAAAGTATTCAAAACACGGGTCTCATTTCAGAAATAGGCCATCGACTAAAAGGCGAGAGGAGTGACCAAGAACCAAGTATTGATGTTACTAATGCTTAAGTAATTTTTGTTATTTTTCAGGATACTCTCACAAACCGTGTAAAAGACGAAGATGCGGGTGATGCGCCACGTAAAGAAAACTTAGGCAAAGAACGGAGATCTCTCAAAGAAACGTCTAACGTATTAGACCGGTTGGGAATCGTAGTATTAGAAGTCACAGACGAAGACGGGCTGCCTCGAATCGAAATAATGTTTCATCCTAAACGTTCTCTAATAAAGAAAAAAAGGAGTAGTAAATCAAGTAAGAAAAGAAAGTCCTTCATAACAAATAGAAAGATTAAATCCCGTGACGGGCTTGTAACAAAAATAACGGACACTTCTGTTATTAAAATCATGGCGGATAATACTATTGTACTTGATGATAATAATATAATGGCATCCGATGAAAATGATACACTAAATTTGAATTCTGAAGCGCCTAGCACAGTTTCCGAAACAGCTTTGTTTTCAACTGAGACTTCAAATGACATTGTTAATACAAAGAACTCTACAAATTCTACTGTCATCGACAATACCACAAGACACGCAACAGTTTTTGAAGTTGCAGCTACAATAGAAGCAACAGATGACAAACAGTTCGATGATACTGAAATCATTGAAACTACGACAGATGAAACTATTGAACGCGCGACTAATGTCGAGGATCTAGTTGATTCATTAGATGTTAAATCTTTTAAAATCAGTTATTTGACTGCAAATTCAGATACTAATGCCTATGACAGTAGTGGTTCAATGACTACAACGTTCAGCACTGATTTGGAAACAGTAGTAACGCCTGAAATTAACAACAACACTGAAACTATTGAAGCTGATAATTTTGATTTCAATGACACACTTATTACCACTAAACTCATTACAGTATTAGAAAGCACAAGTTCAATAGACATAACAGAAAAACAAACTACTGAAATACAGAATTACGCAACAGTAAGGGTCGATACAAATGTTGAATTAACGAACGCAAATGGTTCTACAACGAAAGATACAAACTATGAAATCATGACAACCGAAGCTGGCAGTATGAATAACGATCCTGTCAAAAGCAACGATATCGTGCCAGTAGCAGATGCCAACTTCTTCGAGAAAGAATACACGTCAGACGATACACAAGCCAAAACAAGTGAAGCTTACGAAACGACACCAGAAAATGCTACTAATGAACCTAAAGATCTATCAGAAATGCTTGACAGTGAAACTTTTGACAACACTCATTTAAACACTACATCAGAAGAAGAAAATGTAGTCGAAACAGATGCACATTCTAAAGACGAAGTCACAGCTACCGCTATAGTTTCAAACGTTGTATCTACAGAAGTTATTGATTTAACTATTCAAAATACGAAAAACGACATAAATCTAACCGAATCCATATTTGATATGAAAAGCCAGCTTAACGTACGAGTAACTGATAACGCTGCTAATGCAGTGGGAAATACCACCGATGATCCCATTACGGATTCGCAAGTCAATGCAACATTTTCACCAAACGTTTACGAAGGATACTCTGTTTCTGACACCATATTACAAGATGAGTAGCAAAGAATCGACAAGAAAGGTGTACAATTAATTAATTGATTCTAAACGTAGATAATTTTCATGTATTAACAAACTCGAAAGATAGGTGAGATCTGTTCTGTGGGTGAGATGATAGTCACTCACTTTTAAAAATATTACTTGACATGTCTGAACCTGATCTTACTCGAGATGTTAGCCCAGTTAGGACGTGCAGAAATACGTTATTATGATTTTTGTTTCAATGTAGCCCTACAATCTTGAGATCACATTTTTAAAGAGCGAGGCACAGTGCACAGTAGAACGACGATCGGTTGTGCGACTTCTTTTTCGTCTTGCGTGATGGACTATTAAATTACAAATTTTGTAATTTGAGGTACTCGTGAGCGAATTGATACGCGAATGTAAACTCCTGTATTAAATTGAATAACCTCCTAACATGAGTTATGCTAGCTACATCAACATTGGCAAATTTATACTCTTTGCCAAAATAACAAGAGTGTAAGCAATTTAAAAAGTCCTGCTAGATCTGAATAGTGGTCTGTGAACCTAAAAATGTCTTACACGTTTGATTTATGTAGGCCAATATAACTAGAAATTAAAGACATTTCAAAAACCCAGCTTTTAATTTAGAAGCCAAATATAACGAAATGACAAATTTAAACCTTGCGAGTTCGATGTAAGAAATAAGCTACGTACTTGATGAATAAAAGTTCAGTGCCGATGAAAAAGAGTTTTATTTGCGATTTTATGTTCAGTTCAAGAATGAAACTGTTCATTTAGCAGTCAAAGTTGAACAGCCTAGTAGTCTCATTGCACTAAAAAAACTACTTTAGGTACTATTCATCACTCATCTCATAAAAAATACTACTAAATAAATTACCGATAAGATTTAGTTAACGTACGAGAGTCGTAACGGAAAAACGGAATGGAAGATATAAATAAAGAAGTGATTATACGAAGAAGTAGCTCAAAATTAAATTTAACCAAACTAGAACAAAATTTTGTCACGGAATAAGTCACTCTTTCCCTCTTTTTTCAAACACAGACATCACGCCTGAATTCCCAAAAGGGTAGCAGAGCACACGCTACATAGACGAAACCATGGCTATTTCTCATTTCACAGTAGTATATTTTTAAACGGTTTAACTTAGCTTACCCCGTTTGTTTTAGACTTTATTCTTTGGTCTTTGTTGGTTCAAATTTAGAAAAAGAAATTTCACCCTCTTTCCGTCAACTGATTGATCTGAAATTCGGTATGCGCTTTTAGTTGTGGTGACAATACAATAATGTACATTTATTATCATTGTAAATTCAAAATGGCCGCCGCTACAAAATGGCGGATGACCTAATTCTTATCTACCCCATCAATATGGGTATCAATTGAAAGGTCTTTGCAAGGAGAATACAGTGCACTATATCAAATTAAAAAAAAAAAACTAAAAGCTCGAAAAAAAAAGTAAAAAAAAAACTTTTAAGTAAAACGGTTTTATACACATTGATTAGACTAAAATAAAACCGTTTTACTTAAAAGTTTTTTTTTACTTTTTTTTTAGGTTCTAAGTTGGCAGGTATAACAGTGACAGGTTGCTAGCCTGACGCTTAATGGTAGGCGTCCACAGGTCCGCATCGCACGCATCGGACGCATCGCATTCTGTCAGATATATGGCGAAATGCGATGCGTACGATGCGGACAGGTGGACGCACTTGTATGAGTTTCTATACAAAGAATACTAAAATCCGTTGCGTGCGATACGTCCGATGCGTACGATACCGACAAGTGGACGCTTAGCATAAAGATATACCTTAATTAACCTATTTACTTAGTTGTCTCTTATAACATCCACGGAAGAAGTGGAGGGGTGTTATTCTAAACCCACTGATCGTCAATGCCCCCTTAAGAGTGCTAAAGGCTTGGCTTATACTCCTAAAGTTCTAGCCGATTATTTAATATTGCGTTCTAATTCTAAAACAAGTTAATTCTACTTTATAATTTTGTTACTATTTAATGCCTCTTATAGGATTAGCAAAACAATACTGTTATTACCGATAAGATTTGATAAAGTTATCAGACGAAAGTAATCTAAAGAAAGTAGCTAATTTGTGATTAGTAACGATTGCGCCTTACTGCGTTTAGTTATCTCAAGTTTGTTTAAAGGTTATTGATATTTTTGCAAGGTTTTATTTTCTGTGGCGTCGGAATAGAATGACACCTCTATTTCTTCCGTGAATGTTGCAAGAGACGGCTAAGAAAATAGGTTTAGGTATGCTTTCGGCGACAGGCTAGCAACCTGTCACTATTCTACCTCTTCCGCCTGTGTTAAACCTTTAATTATGCTTGACGTGGTTACAAAGTATGACGTGGTCATGGTTTGTCTATGTCACGTTTCGTGTGCTCTGTCCACCCCAATTGAAAATGCAAATGTGACTGTTTGTATGTTTTTTGTTTTATTGATCTTAGAAAAAGTTTCCCGTGTGGTGCCGGGTTAGAATAGCACCCCCTCCTTTCTTCCCGTGGGTGTCATAAAGAGGTCGACTCTGGGACAGGGTTAGTGTATTGTGGGCGATGAGCTAGCAACCTGTCACTGCAATATCACGTTTAACCATCTGGTTGCCCTGAGTTTTTAATTCATTTGCTTTGCCTGCCCGTCATGGGAATACAGGCGTGAAAATATGTATGTGTATGTGTATGCTTATGGGTAACTGGGTAAATGTGTAACTTACAGAACTTTTGTAAGTCTATCAATTTACAAATCATTTTTAAAACGGCACAAATGTGTCTTAATGCATTTTTTACCAAAAACCTTGCCCTTGTGTATCCTTTACAAATGAACATAACTTTCAAAACTCGAGTGCTGATTGAGAATGTGCTGACTTAGATAAAATAACTTAATTGAGCCCTCAGGCTTGAGCGCTTGTATTTAAATTGGTTTTCTGAAATGTTACAACGACTTTAAATTAATCTTGTGAGTATGTACTCAAGGAAAATATTTTTTTTATTAAAATGTAATGTTTCCCCGTGTGGTGCCGGGTTAGAATAGCACCTCCCCCTTTCTTCCCGTGGGTGTCGTAAGAGTCGACTCTGGGAAAGGGTTAGTGTATTGTGGGCGATGGGCTAGCAACCTGTCACTGCAATATCACGTTTAACCATCTGATTACCCTGAAATTGCTAAACGTGGCACTGGATTTTTGAATCCATGTGCTCTGCCTACCCCTCTTGGGAATACAGGTGTGAGGATATGTATGTATGTGTATGTAATACATATACTATGTATGTATGTATGTATGTATGTCAACCCGTTCCGTAGCTAGACAGGCAGGCTAAAGGCCGCTTGGCAATCACAGGTACCAGGCTCGCAGAACAGAAAGGCTGTTGCAACTGGACCGAGAGAGCGGTTCCCACGTGCGCACCGGCCTGCCTTGAACGACCTTGCTGGTACCCACAGCGCATGCGCTAAACAAACGCGAGCGTTTTTAAATTTAAATATAAATAAATACCTGAAAATATGTACTGGTTTAAAAATATATCACATATTTTTTGGTTTATCAAATAATTAAACAAAGGCAAATGTACAGATCATCAAACTTCCAGATTGAGAGGGCTGGCAATGTCATGCCGTGGTAAAAACTGTAGGTATACGTAGTGTCGTCACTCAAAACTTCAGAGCACTGTAACCTTGTCATTTCGTGGTTGTCAAATAAAGAAAAAAATATGTGTAACAATATCTATCTGACTGACCAAATAGTTGTTTTTAAGCCCCTGATCGACAGGCGAGTAAAACCGCCGGTTTTGTGGCTCGTCGGTAAAGCTCCCCAGTGGATCACTGCAAAACCGCGGTCTTAAAAACCCACTAGCCTAGCTCGCGGCTCGTTGTCTTGCTATATTTTTTCTCGGCTCGCCACGCAAAACCGCGTGTCGATCACCACTGGTGAGCCGAGCCGTCCGTCAGTAACGTCAGTTTTCGGACGGACGTGCACCAGAAGAGCTGTTTACCTACTCGGAAACAAACTGAACTACTACTTCGTAACGTGCTCAGTCCGTGTTACAATCTTACAATTAAATAACGGATCTTCGTACTACGTATCTCACTATTCGATCAGTGCCAACGAGCCACGAGCCAGGCTCGTCGGTTTTCAAAACCGCGATTTTACTCGCCAGTCGATCAGTGCCAACGAGCCAGAGCCAGGCTCGTCGGTTTTCAAAACCGCGGTTTTACTCGCCAATCAATCAGGGCCTTTAGTCAAATACCCAATTATCCACAGAAATTTGTAAGTATGTACCTACAATGTAAATGTATAAAATATTTTTATACGTCTGAACGTATGGCAGGAACTTATCCCATGGAGGTTGATAAAATACCATACCTACTTACAGTTACTAAGGATTATGCGTATTTGCTTGAGATCCTTTTGATATTTCTAGGAATACAAACAAGATTCTATCCCCCATTCGCCGTATAGAGACAAAAAGTTCGTTTAGTGGAAAAACACGTTCCATCTATTTTCACTCCTATACAAGTTTTCCCCTTTCTACGACGGTGACTATTATTACGTTTTCTTAAAATAAAATAACATCAAATGTGTTGCTGTAAATCTTTTCTCAGAAAAATGTTTATGAAAGCTTGAACAGTTATCGACTTATTCAAAAGTACCTGTTTAAACATTCTCATTCAGCCTACAAACCACTTTATCTGCAAAAAAAGGTGTATTTTTGCTGTTGGAGTAAAAATCTATATCGTCTTAGTTTAAGCAAATGTAATCAAATTTTATCTAAGGACGCCCAAGTCACAGACAGTTTGAGAGCTGACATCAGTAATTTTCAATTTAAAGATCCTGAAAATGACTAATCCTTAGTGCATAATGTATGTGGCATTCTACATTGCTGGTTCCTTGTCTATGATTAATGCCTTTACTTTAAAAGCTATTCATGTGCCTACGATGATTTTCCTTACTATAAAATTATTACCTACGTCTATAAGCAATCAACGCTATAAGGAATACGACCAAATTGGTCACCATTGCAAGCGATAGCATCGCTCATAAGACAAGCCCATGAAGCATACTTTCATTCCACATAAAGCTCAAAGTCGCACCAAAAATGACTTTCTCGCGAGGCGGCTCAGTCAGTGTGGACCCAGCTATTAACGTCAGCAATGCCAGAAAAATTGTAGATTCGTTGCCAACCTAGACACCTTTATTAAAACTAGCTGGTAACCGCAACTTCAACTGCGTAAAGTTGATTTGTCGCACTCACGAGGGATCTAAATATCTTCTGAGATAAAAAAAAAAATCTATGTGTTAATCCTTCATGTACCTAAGCTTCCTGTTTATCAAATTTCATCAGAATTGGTCTCGCCGTTTGGGCGAGAAGAGAAGAGGCAACAAACATAAACACACACTCACAAACTTTCGCATTTGTAATGTTAGCGTCATTTCAAGCATTTCATTGGTCGTCTCTCTCACTCTAAAACACGCACTCAACCTTACCGAATGAAGTCTGCGTGCAAGTATTAATGGAAAATTACTATCATGACCCGGTTTCTTTGTTTTAATTTTTTAACTTGTTCAGTTGGAAACATTATTGAGTGATAATATTTATTTTACGAACCAATTTCTGAGGGAGGCCTTGCTTACTTCCCGGTGTGATAATACGCGAATTCTCGATTAAAGTAATCAAGTTTGTGTTTCGTTGTTTGGGGGTTTCATCTCCGGCTTTAAACCTTGGATTTGTGTTCAATATTGAAAGCTGTGACGTCTTTAGCTTCGTATCCATAGCATTTCTTGTTTAATTAAAAAAAAACCAACCACCAAAGATATGGGTACAGTCCTCGGCATACAACGTGACAAGCTATTAAACAGTGGGAGTAAGTGTGCGTATTGCTTTTTGCAGCTAAAAAATCTTGCCATTTTTGATGTCGAGATTTGATTGTGTTAGATAGTGTTAAAGTAAGTATGATTGTGGAAATAGTGTTAACAAATGTAATAATTTCTTCTTTCTCATTCTTTCCTTGCCGTGGTTTTTATTAGTAAGAAACAAACAAACCGTCATCGTCATCAGTTGCAATTTTTTTTAAAACACTGAAGTTTAAAACTAAAATATCAGGGGTTCCAAATATTTTAATCGGTTCGGTTATACCTAAAATGCCTCAACTATTGACGGAGTTTCCTTATCCAACATTTAATTCCTAATTAATTACTAATCTTAATTTGCATACAAACGTCTTAAGTCATTAACAAAAGGCAATTGAGGCCAAAATCCAATGCAAAACGTGCTTGTAATATTATCTAAAACACATTTTTAGCAGCGAGTCGAATTTTTGATTTGTTACGAGTATTGTTTCCTATCAGACAGCCATTGTTTTTAAAATATACATTATGTTACCTTGTCCCTCCAAGACGGATATGCACTATGCAATAGTTTTGATTACGCTGGCGAGTGAGACAAAGTCCTTTATGTTGTTTTAATTTGGAGTTGGCCGTTAGCGCTTCCTGCAAAATAAATGTTAAACAGATTATATCAGGACACAAAGAAACTAATTATCATTTCAATTATCTGGTTGAATAATATCCTAATCACAGATCAGTTTGTTATTACGGTACAGCTATGGCACGGTGTTATGGTATGGTGTGGCTGTACATGGTTATACACGGCGGAAATGATAGGTTTTAGGTAATTTTTGTTGTTGATTTCTTCTGTTTTTAGGGTTCCGTACCCAAAGGGTGACAACAGGACCCTATTACTGAGACTTCGCTGCCCGTCTGTCCGTCTGTCACGAGGCTGTATCTCAAGAACCGTAAGAGCTAGCCAATTGAAATTTTGACAGATGATGTATTTCTGCATATATACATATACATATTCATATACATATTCACGCCTGTATTCCCATGAGGGGTAGGCAGAGCACATGGATTCAAAAATCCAGTGCCACGTCTAGCAAATTCAGGGTAACCAGATGGTTAAACGTGATATTGCGGTGACAGGTTGCTAGCCCATCGCCCACAATACACTAACCCTTTCCCAGAGTCGACTCTTACGACACCCACGGGAAGAAAGGGGGAAGTGCTATTCTAACCCGGCACCACACGGGTAATGTATTTCTATTACCGCTATAATAAAAAATACTAAAATCAAATTAATAATAATAATTAAGGGGGCTCCCATAGAAAAAACGTGACATTTCGGGCGTTTTTAGTGGTCACCATTCTGCGAGCTGTATCTCAAAAACCGTGATAGCTAGCCTGTTGAAATTTTGACAGATTATGTCTTTATATTGTCACTACAACAATAAATATTAAAAACAAATAATAATAATAATTAACGTGGGGGGGAGGGCTGTCCCATAGAAAAAACGTGTCTTTTTTGTTGTTTTTGGCACGGAGTCCTTCGTGCTGAGACCAACTCGCACTAGGCCGGTTTTTTGCTATGCCGTCTTTAAGAGAGGCTAGTTGAAGGACTAAAAGTATCAGATCATAAAAGTATAATTAGACGAAGTTTATCATCCAAATAACTTCCTAATGTCTATAATTTGCAGCTATTGATACTAAGTCCTTTAAAATAAATTAACTTAAAAATTCTAAAGGATGGTAGCTTTTAATATAAATTCGGACGAAGGGTTCTGTACCATTGACTAGGTAAACAAGTGCATATGTGTTATTATTTATAGATATCAAAAAAAAAAATAGGCGAAACATATGGCGTTTTTGTATGGGAGTGAGTTTCAAAAAAATTGTACATAGTTAAGGGCTTTAATAAAAACAAAAGTTAATTTATTCTTTTGTGTAACGACAATTACCCATTCATTTTGTATAGGTAATTTTCGTTACACAAAAGACGCGATCGTGATTTTGTTTTTATTAACCCTTAATTTATGTACAATTTTTTTGAAACTCACTCATGGGAGTCCTCTTATTTCATATTTATTATTTGTTACTAAAGTAAAAATACTAGGTACCCAGCATTTTGTGAATATTTCAAGTGCCTTTATAGATATCGAGCAAAAAAGCCACAAAAGACGGTTCGTTGTATGGTAGCCCTCCTTGAACATTTACTTTATTTTGTTTTTAGTGTTCGTTGTTATAACGGCAACAGTGGCAAATTTACTCGCCAGTAAAAAGTTACAAATTCCGAGATTAAATTTCATTCTAGTTTGGTTAACACATACATAACATACATACATCACGTCTGTATTCACAAATGGGGTAGGCAGAGCACACGAAACGCTACATAGAGAAAACCATGACTATTTCACGTTTCGTGCCTATTTGTACCATGTTGTTTTGTTTTAGGTTTTAAGTAAAGAATTACTGTAGTGACAGGTTGCCAGCCAGTCCACGGAAGAAATTGAGAGGTGTATAACCTAACTCCACACTACACTCGTAGGTACAGTCAAGGAAATTGATACCTGTGCCACTTTGAACTTTTTCATAATGAGTTTCACATTGCTTTGGTTAGTAGATAGTATGGTATGTCACAGTGACTTTTCTTGTAAAAAGGTACAAAGTGGCACAGTTGTCAAATTCTTTAACTGTACAGACGATTTTCAATTTCAAAGCAAACAAACAAATGAGAGTCAACACGGTCTCCAGGAAACGTAGCACAAAAAAAATATGGATTCCTGCCTCAAATTAAAGTCGGCCAGTATGCCTAATAAACAAGCTTAAAAAAATCAGAACTCGACCCACTAAATTGAGGAATAGTCTTAACCTATCGACTCTCCATCTAAGCGTCTCTTTTACACAAGGTCGGATAGAAAGGGACAAATGAAATGAAATTCGTGAAACAACTGGTCCTGCTAGCAGTGAAGACTTGTAAAGACCTTCGAGGTTGACCGGTGGTGGATAATGAATTTCTTTCCGAGAAGTTATTGGGCTCAAATTAAAAAGTTTTTTGGGCAAAATAATGCTTCCCATCTTGTTTTGGAGCCCGTTGTTCAATTGAATAACGTGTAATCATGCTTGTTTTCAAATGGGGTAGGCAGAGTACAGGAAACATGACATGGACAAAACCAATAATAATTTCAGGCTTCGCAGTGCGCTGCCCAACGGCACGTCTAGCAGCGTGACTATCCAGCCTCAATAACAGGCTCCTTTTGGGTACAGAACCAGGGTGCATATTTATTTTCTATGAAACCCAAGCGTGCCACGTTTTCTCTACGTACAGTAACGTCACATGAGTGCTTTAATGATGGGAATTGACAGTCCGAGTGAAACCGATTCAAAGGTGACGCCACCTTCTTCAAGTCGTCCTGTCTCTAGGAAATTAAACCTTTATGAATAAGTAGTACAAGACTAAATGAAATCGCGTCAAAGGAAGAGCATTGCTCTCCCTTTTGGCACACGAAGTATATATGTCGAAGGCGGATTGTATAATCCGCCGTTTTACATTACGCCTAGCCGTTTTGCAAAACAGCGCCGTTTTGTAATGCGGCGGCTCAACGTTTAGCCAGATTGAATGCGGCTGAATAAAAAACCGCCGGAATGAATTCGGCGCTAAACGTTATTCATTACGCCTAGGCAGAATGTAATACGGCGAGAGATTAGCCGCAACTTTGTCGTTTTTAGTTCAGATTTTTAACACTCGTGGCGCTGCCTAACATAAACAGTAAAGGATTTAGAGGTTTTAATAGGTTAGGTTAGGTTAGATTACATTAGATTTGGTTAGGTTAGGTTAGTTTATTTTATTTATATTTACATTATTAGCATTCTTTATTTTCTTAAGTATTGTTACCCTACAATTTTAGTAGTAGTACAATGCGGCTAAACGTGGGCCGCCTTATTGAAGAACGTATCGCAATAACAATCCGGCTGAACGTTGAGTCGCCGCATTACAAAACGGCGCTGTTTTGCAAAACGCCTAGCCGTTATGTAAAACGGCGGTTTATACAATCCGCCTGCGACATATATACTTGAGTGATCTGTTTCGATATAAGTCTGTGACCCTAACGATGGACTCTTGTACCACAGTATTAAACGAGTACACGATTTACCTTGTTAGAGCGAGGCTCGTTGGCGAGGAAAATTGAAAAAGTTCAGTCCGTCGCGGCAATCACTTGCTATTCATTTATGCCATCAGAGCGGGATCGCAGTAGATGCCACGAATTTATAGGACCTTGTATATTCTGTATATTATTTTGACTACTCTCTTTATTTTAAGATACTCCGTAAAGGAAAGTCATTTAATCAAAGAAAATATGTCAAATACAAATAATGTCAAATACACAAAAAAATATAAAAATAAAGTTAAGCCTAAACTTAAGCTAGTCGACAATGCCCCCACGAGCTGCCCCTGGCGCAAAGGTACCCATAACACTGGCCGCGTTACCTTGCTGAATGGCGATTGATAACCTTTGCACCAGGTACGAACCCGCGCGAGCATCTGATCCTCTCTCCCTTAATCTGCGCCCCACTTTTAAGATTAGAAATTTAACGGACTTAACTTAAAATATTCTCTGGAATCCAAAGTTAGAAATGGAAATTAGTTCAGTAACACTTATTACTGTTTGTTATAATGTTTTCAATACAAACGGTATCAGTACCAGCGGCTATGCCTTGTGATCACTTAAAAATAGGTGTTGGCAGTTGAAATTCAAATCTTCAAATGAAAGGAGTCAATAGGTACAATAGTGACGAGGTTTACCTAACGCATACTTAAACTTATTTAGGCCCTGTCCGTCCAGTAGTACGCGCAAATTGGTCGCGTATTGGAGTACATTGCTTCTTCACGATACGTCGTAGTTTCAATAAGCGTGACAAATGCAGCAATGAATAGTCAAACGCGTTCAAAATCGCGGCGTATTCGCTCCTTCTGGACAGGGTCATATACTTCGTCACCTCTAACGACATCCACGGACGATGGAGAGGTGTTGTTCGAAGCCCGACACCACACGAACCATTCGTGTCAAAATAATAATTTTAAACAAAAAAAAAACCGTCTTCAAATTAGCAATATTTTGAAAGTATTCTGTTTACTGAATGTAAAATCTTGACTTCATCAACAAATTACCGAAAACGCCGTACATCTCCATATAAAATTTGAAGAGTTCCCTCAATTTCTCCAAGATTCCATCATCAGATTCTGATTTCGTGCCAATGGGACCAATTTCGAGTTATAACTTATCGATTAAAAAAATATATTTGAAAATCGGTCCACGGGTCTCCGAGATATCGAGTAACATACACACAAAAAAAATTAGGTCGAATTGAGAACCTCCTCCTTTTTTTGAAGTCGGTTAAAAACAGTTACAAATCAACAAATGGCAACCAACTAGCCGATACCATCATAGGCCAAGTTTCAGACGATGCTCTTTTGTTTATCTTCCTGGAGTACCCACATTACAGCAAGCATGCTAATTTGAATCATACAGCTCTATAATAAAGTTGTGTTTCATGTAACTTCTTACGGTTATCTATCAACCCGTGTAGCGTTATCAAGTTAATCTGATTCGCCTTTCAACCGGAAAGGTCAATTAATTGATGTCATATCCGAAATCAACACGTTTTGATTTATCGTAAATATCGTAATTAACTTGGGTCATTAACAGAATTGATTCCAAATCATAGCTCTGCTTTTTAACCGACTTCAAAAAAAGGAGGAGGTTCTCAATTCGACCAAATGTTATGTATTAGTTTATACCTAATAGCGATAATTATTTGTGTGTATTAGGATGTAATGTTTATGTATTATGTAAGGGATATATTTATTTCATATATGTCTGTTTAGATTAAGTACTTTTAGGTTTTATCTCGTTTACTTCTCTTTTTTGTATGAATGTCTACTCTATCAAGCTACCTTGTCGATCACCCGAAGGTTAACTGGAAGAAATCCCCTCGGGGATAAGTTCGCTTTTGTGCATAAGGCTGTTTTCCTGTAAAATTGTTTAATGTAATTGTGTTGTGACAATAAAGAGTCATACAAACAAACAAACTTTGTATGGAGTTTGCCTTCTGTCCTATCTGTTTTGTGACTTGACCCTGGTGAACTGTAAAATGTCATTCGACGATTGTCGGTATTCTGTTAAGACGTAGATGCAACACGTTCCATAGGACTTTGTCAAACGCGTGTCTTTCCGGGTTATTCTAATACCACGGCTATGTCACGTGGAGGGAAAATGCCTTGAATATAGTAGATGGATATGAAAATTTAAAATCGTTTACGACGTCGATAGCGAGTATCGTAACTAAACTCATGGTTTGTACTGATTTCTACATACGATCTATTTTATTTTAATTTTCAGGTACCAATGTTTTTCCGTGTGGTGTCGCGTTTAGGGTCTACGTTAGCTGACGCGGACTACCCGCTAATCCGTAGCCCTTCATCTAGGAGCCGCGGCGGCTGCTGCCAGACGGTGTCAAACTGACGGTATCATGATTAGCCCGAAACATGTCGAGCTAAACTCGATTTAAAACGTGAGTTATTCCATATTTTTCAAGATGAATGTCATTCCAGTATCTAATAAAAAATAGACCATACTCGTAGGTCACTTGAGCTTAGTAGTTAGTCACTCGATTTAATCGAACTGTCATCTTAAGCTGTTTTTGGACCCAAAAACAGCGCAAATGGGCTAAGTCTAGAGAGAGAGATAAGCGTATACACCGTTCTCCTTCTAAATATTCTCAGTCTTATTTCTCTTCGCATTTATCAAGCAAATTTAATGGAAAACAATAAACCGTCATTATCTACAATTTTACATTGTCTTCCATTATTATTGTCAAGTCGATCCGAACAGTTGGTTGATAGTAGCTTGACCTAGAGGGATAATGACTCGAGTCATCGCTCATTATAGATTCATTGATGATTCCAAGGCGTTTAATTCCCTAGTAAGATAAATAATTGCGATGACGAAGTAACCTTTGTTGATTTATCTTTTCACTGAGAGTACGTGATAATTATACATACATACATAGGTACCTACATCACGCCTGTATTCCCAAACCCATATATTGACGGCCGGATAGCCCAGCGGTTAGAGAACCTGACGGTTCGATCCCCGGTCGGGGCAGATGTTTGTATGATGAATACGAATGTTTGCTTTCGAGTCTTGGATGTTTATCTATATAATTAAGTATGTTTATCCGTTGTCTAGTACCCATAACACAGGCATTAATTTGCCTATTTTGGGACTAGGTGATTGGTGTAAATATTGTCCAGTGATATTTATTTATTATTTATTTATATATATGGTCGTCATAGTTACGTCTATGTAGCGTTTAGTGTCGACGTAAGTAAGTAAACACTTTATTGTACAAAAGGAAAAAAACACAAAATACCAAAAACAAAATTATGAACAAATATACGTAACTATACTTATATAGACGTAACTATGACTACCACGTTCCGTAGCCAGTTCTAACTTATTTTTTACTTTTTTTAGTGAAATTGTACAATAGTGACAGCTGGCTAGACTGCCACCTAAATTATATCTTATATTATCTTTAGTCGCCCCTCACCACCTACACGAAAGAAATGGAGAGGTGTTACTTTTACCCGACTCTATACAAGACCGTATCTGTATTTACATCAGAAAACCATTCGACATTTAGTTTGAGTCGCCAATTCAGTTTAGCAAAAGTTTCAAAGAAATTTGCAATCCATGCCAATTTCATATTTATTTAGATCACGCGCTAAATGTCAATGCAAAGAAAAATATGCTCGTCCCCTTTCCAAAGAACATTGAACCTGAACCGAAAAAACTGTAATTATGCCATAAATATAGCTGGCCAGGAAACAGCACACAACCGTGTTTTAGCATTCATAACAATGACGGAATTTAAAAACAAAACATGACATGGAAAATTGAAGTTTTTAAACAACAATTAGAGTTAGTGTTTTGTTTTTCGGCTTTTGCATTAATACTACAAAAGACATCTCTAAGCCGTAATAATAATAACACTTACCATACCAGGCTTTCGAATGATGAAATCAATGATCAATAACTAGCGATTCGACTAATCACAATTATCAAAACATCCACGTCGTTTATGAAAATAATATACCTAGTTAAATAGCGTTAGACATGATGTATGTATAGGTACCTCTTAAGTAGGTGCCTCTCTTATGCCTTAAAATATGCTAGGAGTGGTAACTAACATAAGCTACTCAATAATGACTTTGACTCTGCACTGTAGTTCTCTCTCCAGGTATCGTCTCCTGTTGTGTTATACCTTGGGACCGAAGTGGTCGCAGACAGTTGGAAGTATCAAGTATTTAGTATTTATGCAAACGATCATCGAAATTTAGTTACCGCCATGTAGAACAGTTTTTATACTGACGTAGATGACATTTGTCGAAGAATTTCTACCACGCGACGCTAGGTGGCACTAGGGACACATGAACGTAGGATGGATATCTTTTCTTCTCTTTTTTTTGCATTTCGTTCCGTAGCCACTTATAGAATAATTTTAAGAATTTACTGTTAAGAGGTATTACAGTGATAGGTTTCTAACCAATTGCCTTTTATGACATCCACTTGAAAACTGGAAAAGTGTTATGCTAAAGTTTCTAAACCTCTACTTTGAATCACGTACGCTATCTAGAAGACTACAAATTGTTCAATAGAAAACTCTGTGTTATCATAATCATGATACTGAATTGTAAACGACCATCGCATAAGTTCGATGACGTCAATTCGCCTATTTGTGAGTTGATACTACTTGATATACAGAAAATAAACATAGCAAACATGCCAACGGGATTGTGGCCCAAATACAAACATGCAACGACGCGGCTCCGAGAAACGGTGTGTCGGCAAGGAGACTGCCCTCCTTGATTGTAATATCAATACTCTACTTTAAGATGATACTTTTAACTGTCAAATCCTTGCAGAACTACTAGTCTATGTATAGAACAAAAAACATAATTTTAAACAAAAAAAAACCGACTTCAATTCTATACTAATATAATAAAGCTGAAGAGTTTGTTTGTTTGTTTGAACGC
>BHDV01071231.1:195438-267394 GCA_005406045.1 Adoxophyes honmai
GCGTTCAAACAAACAAACAAACTCTTCAGCTTTATTATATTAGTATAGATTTGAAGTCGGTTTTTTTTTGTTTAAAATTATACCATTGAATTTCAGAGATAATTTCAAATTGTGTCCGTTGAAATTCTCATTCTAAAATAAACGGAGTATAGATATGTAGCCATCTCAGAATAGTATGCCGGATAATTGTCCGCGTGGTGTCCGATTTAGAATAATACCTATCCATTACTTCCGTGGATGTTGTAAGAGGCGAGCGACAGAGGCTAGCAATAGCAACCTGTCACTATTAAACCAATCGACTCAAAACCTAAAAAATATTCTGGCAGTGACCACGAAAAGCGTTTCGTGTGCTCTGCCTACCCAATTTGGGAATACAGGTGGGATGTATGGATATAGGTATGTATTATAATATCGTTTCTACGTAGGTACAACAGCAATACTCAACTGTAGAGTTCAACGAATTTCTTTAATTATGTGGTGCACGTTATTAACCAACATTATTAATTAAGACAAGGTTTATTTCTAAAGATTAGAAATCTAGATTGGACATTTTACTAAGCCAACTTTCAATACTTTCGAAAATATTAAAAAAATGTAACTAACAATAATAAAGATCTTTAAACCCAACATTTAGGATTGGAAATTCAGATGATTAAAATTTGCATTCAAATATTTCAAATAGACTCTAGTGGGAATAATATTTTAATTACCACGACGTTTCGGCTGTAACACATAGGCCGTGGTCACAGGTAGACGGGTAGTGAGTTTGAATATACTGGTGACTACGACCGCTATTACGCGGCCGAAACGTCGAGGTAATTAAAGCCGTGAAAAATAAAAACAACGCGAGTAAATCAAATAAATAAAAGTATGAAAGTGCTGTTGTACTTACTGGGTTTTAATTTAGTGTAATAGAAAAAAAAAAGTTTAAAAAATCCTGTCTGGTGTCGGGATAGCATAACTCTTCTCTATTTCTTCCGTGGATGTCGTAAGAGGCAACTATGGAAATAGGTTTAGGTATGCCTTAGGCTACAGGCTAGCAACCTGTCACTATTATACCGTCACTATACTACCTCTGCCGTCTGTTTTCAAATCTAAAATTATGCTAGAAGTGACTGCGAAGCGTAAAATAGTCACAATCATGGTTTTGTCTGTATCACGTTTCGTATGCACTGCCTATCCCATTTGGGAACAGGCGTGATTGTATGTATGTAGTTAAAAATAAAGGTTCATTAAATATGTAAGTATATGTAAGTACTTGCTATGTAATAAGAATAAGATCAAGTATGATTAGGTTCTTTCTTGTCAAAGTTACACTTTTTTAGTGTTTACCTATGTTAGAATTTCGTAAGACTCCGAAACTTAATTCAGCTCGAAAGTGTTATGGCTGAACTCGATTTAACTTTTAAATTATCTTTCGCTCCCGCCGCATGTCTCCGCTACGACTACATACATACTAACATACCTACATAGGTACATACAAAATACATCACGCCTGTATTCCCAAATGGGGTAGGCAGTGTACACGAAACTACATAGACACGGCTATTTCACGTTTCCTGGCCACTTACAGGATTTTTTTTAGGTTTCAAGTTGGCAAGTATCGTAGTGACAGGCTGCTAGCCTGTCGCCTAAAGCATACGTAAACATATTTCCGTCGACTTATGACTATACTTATACTTATCGAGGAAATGGAGAAGTGTTATTCTATCCCAATACCTATCTTCCTGTCACTATTTAACTACTTCTTCCATCTGTTTCCAAACCTAAAATTATGTTAGAAGTGGCTGCGAAGCGTGAAATAGTCAATCACGGTTTTGTCCGTCGCGTTTCGTAAGCTCAGCCTGCCCTATTTGGGAACATAGGCGTGATTGTATGTATGTATGTATGTGTATGTAAAAAATTGTTATCATAGTTGTACTGTTAGTTGGGATAACAAGACATGTACTCGTCATTAATTTCTTATTTTAATATTCAGTCTGGATTTGTACTTAGTAAAAGAGCATTGTATCTAGCATCCACTAACAGTACACAAGGTTCGGCTTACAACATAATAAAAGACAGTAATCACTGTTTATCACTTTTTTATAATTTATTTTCACAACATTTTTATTTAATTTTCTGTAAAATTTACAATCGCTTAAAACTCCTCACAAATATAGTACTTATAATAAACATCGCAACAACTGTCCTCCGACAACGCCGGAGCAGGCAACTCGGAAGAAAAAATAACTATGTAAATATATTTTGATAAAACTAGGCATTTTGCGTCCTGGGGCGCCGCTCGCAGCTCTACCTACCGATAAGGCCGGGGTCGCTTTTACCCGCCGCCCGCGGCCGACAACGGCCCGCCGCCCGCGGCGTCTGAATGGTATGTTCGAGAATGCTCGGGAGTGGTCGTTTTCGCTCGCCGGCGGAGGAACGCCGCACGTGGCGGGCGAAAACGACCACTCCCGAGCATTCCCGAACATACCATTCAGACGCCGCGGGCGGCGGGCCGTTGTCGGCTGTGGGCGGCGAGTGAAGGCGACCACGGCCTTCCAGGTCCGTTTTTAGTCCCATCGGGGGCCAGTGCTGCAAGCGAGCGACCCAGGCCTTATAGTAACGCTAATCTAGGTCTTAAGAGAGTCCACATACCGACCGGTCGCTGGAAACATATGGGCGTAGTCGGTTCTATGCGGCTTCAGAACGTCAACCGGGTTCATACAATACAGAACATACTTTTTCCGAAAAACAATGGAGATCACCCGGCACACATTTTTTATTTGTTCTTGTTCAGCCGTTTTCTTGTCGATATAAAAGTCTGTTTTGTATTGTAATTGTTTATACAATGATTGTTTGGATTCGCTACTCTCGCTGCTATTGCGATCTCAATTTGGCAAGATCTATCATTTAAAACTCAAATGCAAAAGAAAACAATCAACGTGCTTAAGCCGTTTGCATCCTTCACGTAAATTGTTTCGAAATATCTTTGCAATTTGTAAGAAAAATAGAAAAAGAAGAAGAACTAGGTACGAAAGTTTAAAAGATTTGAAAAATAGTACGTTTATAAAAGCAAAGGCAATGGTGCATTTGAGTTTTAAATGTAACATAATTTAACTTATCTTCAGCGATGCAGGTAAATAAACAAATTTTGGTTAACACAGTTGAGTACCAAATAACAGTGAGACTGGTTCCTGGTACATTATTGTACCAAGTCTCGCTGACAATCTAATCTAGAAGGTTCTGAAGCCACGCCTACTTGCGGGCGCTTGCGTCCTACATTATAAAAATACTTACACTCAAACTTCTCTAAAACCCAATACCATATTCATCTAGTGGCTTTAACGGAATTCCGATTAGACAAAAACTCTTTAATATCACTTCCGAAACAGATCAACGCATCCAAATATTAAATTCTTGCAAAAAACCACTTTCAGGGAATTCCGAATTTTGTTTGCTATGAGCAAATGATTTAAATGCATTCACGAGCTAATTTGCCGTCGTCTCTAAGAGTATCGCTTGTACATTAAATGCAAAACCGGATCTAGCACAAATTATATTTACAATAATTATGACGTTAGTTTGCCCTTACAACTTGTCTTTTGCAAACGTAAAGGCTTTTTCTATTTTGGAGAAGTCGCCTTATTCAGTGGCTCTCCGAGAAAGTGCTATTCCAAAAACGAATTACCCGTTGTACTTTTAATTTTCAAAACGAAATACCGACTAAAGATCGTTTCTCCCTCATCAGATCATACATACGACCATCTCTTCCACTACCCCTACAATATATACAAATATCGAACAAGCATAGCACGCAAGCGCCCTTCCTTGCTCAATATAAAATTAAAAATTACATAAAAAAGGCTAGCTGAAAACTGATGGTAACTTTAGAAAAATAAAACTCTAAGTATATTAAATCGCAATGTCTCTCGATTTGATTGAAGCATTCTCAAATCATTTTAGACCGTTTAAACTTTTTATTTTTTATTTGTAAGAGCTTGAGAAAATACAAATTCTATGTAAAAAACAATACTGGCCGATGTTATTTTTTTTACATCATTCCAAATTTAAACGGAAGCTGTAGAAAGTGGCGACAGTAGTAATATAAGTTCGCAAAACTTAAAACATCTGAACGCCAAAATATTTTTACAAAATTATTTAAATATGGAACAAAGCGTCCTTATGTTTAGCCCGCCGCTGTTGATAGTAGCAACGCAAAGAAATATTGTTCTGCATAACCTATGCATTAGTTTAAATCTTTACCTTGTATTATAAACATTTTACTCTTACATTTTAGTTTATTCAAAGCGCTGAGACAATCACATACTGCCACGTACCGAAAAGCATGTCCTTTAATGTTGTACTTATTTAAAAAAGGTTTTTATCCGGCATTGAATCATTTACTAAATGTGAAACTTCAAGCAGCATTCTATTGAGAATTGGGAGAGATAAAGTTCTCTAGAAAAATATTCAGTGACTGAAAACATTCAACCAGTTTCGCCTTCGAAGCGCAACGACATGTTCCATACGAGCACTATTTAATTACCAAAATTTTAGACCAAGCAAAGAGGTAGTTCTTATTGGGTACTGCCAATAGATTACAATTATACATATAATAATCACAGTTATTTAAAATATGATAATATTCAATATAGATAACGTTAAAAGACCTGTCGAAAAAACTACGAATCACAACTTAGACGTCTGTCTCGATTATAGCGAGAGGTACAACTAGTGATAATTAACTTACATTCACTCTTATTAGGTACAATTTGAATATGGTTTAGATTTCGTTAGATATAATTATGTACTTGTTTTACTTAAGTACAGACTGCAAGTTACCGTCAGAGGGCGCTCGTTATCAGCAATGTCGAAATAGAAATGTCATACATCAATTGACACGGAGATTATTTAGAATTTGTAACTTAGAATGGATTACTTTTATTATTATAATTGCCAATCTGTTCTTCGAAAATTCGTGTCCGTGTTATAATTATTATATGTTTGGTTAGTATTTGTATCAACATTTATGAAAACGATCGCGCTGCAAACCGCAATTCCTCCGCGTTCGCTTAAAGGACTTAAGAAAGATCTAAAGATGGTACATACATGCGATATTATATCAATTCGCGTCTCCAAACAGAACCGGCGGAAACATGAAAAGCGTTAATGTACAGTTTAGCGAGTTCTTAAGTCACAGCAAACGAGTAAAAGTTTCTATAAGACACTGGATTCGAGGTACTGTAGTCCTTGGTGTTGCCATTACACGATCCCATTAATACCACACATTGGTGTATCTGGCTGTATCAAAATTCGCGGCAAATCCCCGACGAATCCAGTGTTCTAGTCCTCCAAGAGGCCCGACATGCAAATTACTCCGTCTATTTCGAGATAAAATTAGTTGAATATGTTCTAACATTTTCAAAACATTTTTGAGGAAATAAAACAAATGAGATCTTAAATTTTGGTTGTTTAGTGAGCAAGTGGTAGTTCGCGCTACCGCGGTCGACCGGGACAATGGTTACTCTACGAGTAGATTGTACTTGATTCTTCTGGATATCGTCTACTAATCAGAATATGTAAATACCTTACTTTCTATTCAAGAATTTCATGCAATAATTTGTATACATATATTTTTTATTTGAATATGCATTGGCGAATACCTAAGACATGCACTATTGGCCGGACAGTTTATACACAATCATTCGTATAACTATATAATCATTAAAATACAACAATAATAGTACATCTCTCTATTGGATTTATTCTACATTATAATGTATGTAAGTATAATCATCGACAACAGTACGTTACTTTACAACAATCAAATCACATTTTTTCATACCTACAATATTTACTGTAATCCGTGAAATGTTCAGAGCTGAGAGACACCTCCGTAAGTACGGTCTCGCGACTGCGCTACGTGTAAACGTTCTTAAAATATTCATAAATGGATCTCTAACAATAACAGAGTGGACTTTAATATTGTACACACCTTAGTATTTTTTTTGCTTTTTCTCTTTTTTTCATTATAATTAACTTAATTTGTTACTCTCGTCTGCCAAGCCGTATACAATACTAGAGCGTTCAGGAAAATGTATACACGTTATAATTATATAAATACATAGTAGTAAAATACGTCTTCAGTACATCGCGGGCGCCGCGCGGCCGCGCGCCGGTCAGTCCTATGCCTAATTCCTTGTCTGCTTTGCGATTCCTTGTTTCGACGTTCGTTTCTTAACCTGACTACAAGTTTCCTAAAGGCCGCCGACAAGGCCGGACTTGTTTCGCTTTAGCGCCGAAAAGATGCCGTCAAAATAGCTCAGTCGTCCTACGACTGCGACTTCCCACTCGCGGGGTTCAGTGATTTTGAGAGACATGCCACTAAAATTATGGAGACAATTTTATACATTAAAAGCTTAACATTAACTTAATAGTCTTTTTTTATAGGCAGACCATCTCGACTCGGGACTTACTTACTCCTAACACGCGTCATTACACTACGTGGAAAATAATTTTCGTACTGCTGACATATTAACACATCAACACGAAAGGAGTACGACTAGAAATTACTTCACGTTTGATCTGTTAAGCGACGGCTAAATACTTTCTGCTTACCGCTCTAGCTACGTTACATTAGTGATTAGAATTATTGGCAAAAGAACGCGACGGGGCGCCGGCTGGAGGGTTGCGGGAGAATTGACTGATGAAAATTGATCTGGTCTAGTAAAGTGAGCAACATCGAATTGACACGAGGTGAATTGTCTCCACGAGGCGGGCCCGGCTGCGCGGGCGGCGCGCGTCTTGTGCATGCGGGCTCCACGGCCTCCTATCCAGGTTCGATATCGCCTAAGAGTCGCGTAAGTCTACCGGCCTGTCTTTTTCGCTTTGGTGTTTCCCATTTTCATATATTTTCCTTAATAAAATCCAGCCAAGAATACGAAGCGTAAAATTCATAACATTATATACACTCGCCTATAGGACAGTGAATCATACATATACATATATTTTTTTATTATATACATTTGGCACTAAATTCATCGATCGATAAGAAGGTAAGAATCACGCGTGTCCTTTCGGGGCGCGGGCGGCTAGTGCGGTCACGCGGGGCACAGCTGGGGCCTGCAGCACTGGCAGTAGGAGGCGGCGCAGGCGGCGCACGCGGCGCACGCGGCGCACGCGGCGCACACGCACACGTAGTAGCCGCCGCCCATCACGCCCGGCACGCCCACGCCCGCCATGCCCGGCAGCAGCACGGGCGCCCGTGCGCACAGCTCGCGGCATGCCAGTGCCTCGATCAGCGCCAGCGTCTGCCGCCGCTCGTGGCCCATCAGGCACACCGTGGACTCGCGCACCACGCCGTGCAGCAGCGTCAGGTACCGGTGCTTGAGCGCCTCCTCGGCGCGCCCCACGAAGTGGTTCCGCAGGTACGCCTCCAGCTTGGCCCGCTGCTGGCCGAGCTCCGGGAAGTCGATGAAGAACCGCGAGCACATGTAGCGCTCCAGCGTCTTGATGCGGTCGGGCCGCGCCGCGCGGTAGCCCTTCGCCAGCAGCGCGCAGTACTTCAGCAGCCCGCCGCCGCGGATCTCCTCGGGCTGGCGCGTCGCGATCAGCTTCTCCGTGAGGTGGATCAGCGCCTCGCGGAAGTCGCCGTACACGGACTCGCCGACCACCGTCGGGTAGAAGTTCTCGCCGATCGGCAGCTGCGCGCACTCGTGGAACGCGAGCAGCGAGTCCAGGGCGATCTGGAACGAGTCCACGGAGAACTCGAACTGGCGGCGCATCGAGTCGACGAACTTGAGTTCGACGGACTTGTGGCCGCGGGAGTTGCCGAGGGAGATGAGGGACCACCGGTCGCCGTCGGAGTTGACGCGGACCATCTTGGAGACGTAGGCTTCCTTGAGGCCGGCGGTGAAGGCGCGGCGGCGGGGCGTGGCGGGGGGGAGGAGGGTGGCGAGATGGCTGAGGACGGCGGCCTTGACGCGGTCACAGTGGCGAGCGGTGGGGAGGTCAGCGGTGAAGATGAGGTCGATGTCAGAGTAGGGCTGGGGGCGGTCGGCGAGCACGTGGCTGGCGGCGCCGCCGTTGAGGCGCACGTCGCGCACGGCCACGCCCGCGCCGCCGGCCGCCGGCGCCGCCTCGAGGCGCGCGCGCACGCCGGCCACCAGCTCGCGCAGGCGCACGTGCAGCGTGGGGAAGTTGCCGCGCCCGTGGATGGCCACCACCTCGTCCATCACGTCGTTGAGCCGCGCCACCTGCTCGTAGCTGAGCACGGCCAGGCGCTCGCCGCCGCCGCCGCCGCTGTCGCAGCCCTCCTCCGAGGACGTGTAGCTCGATTCGCTCTGTAACAAACGAAATAAAAGTTCAACTAATCGCTCGTTATTTCCTTCCGCGAACTTGTGTCATTAGACGGAACCATACAGGAGATGCGCTGAATAATTGTTAGCGTAAATTTGCATTACATTGTTCTAACCGATGACGCCTGACCGCTCCATGCGAGTACAGACGTACGAGCTACGTAACGCAAACGTGTTCGCAGAAAACGCTCTAATACAGCTTGTGTTGCGCTCGCAAATGGTAAAATAATTAAGGCATTGCGAAGTTGAAATGTGTCATGTCGATTTCCAAATGAAAAACACAATGTATGTTATTCTAACGTCGGACAATGGTAACAGACTTATGAGTCTCTAAGAAATTCGTCAGCACTTTGACATTGATTTGAAATGAGCATTGATAAAAAAACAAAGCAATTTGAAGCAGATGTTACGGAAAATTTTGAGGAAATCTTAGGCAAGTATACTCGTACGTACTTTAGACAGAATACATCTACATTACGTAAGTCGGAATGCAGGTTGTTTTGAGTATTATAAAGTAGTATCCTTATCACTCCACGGCCATTGGTTGGCTTTTTCCAACCGGAATATTGTGTGCCTGTTGCGCCGAAAATAAGCGCTATTTACAAAGACAGACAGCCTAATACAACGCCGATTATACCAAGGTCAGATTCACGGGCTAAATAAACAAAACAAAGGCGTGCTAGTCTAACCGAATTCCTTCGCCTGCAGCGCGCGTCAAGCACAGGCATCTAAAAGCATTTTTCTTTTATTTGTCAGTCATATTTCGGGCTTAGACCAGCCATTTTTTGCGGCCATAAATATGTTACATTTGACGCTGATCACTTTTGCGGATATAAAACACGCGCCTCACTGCGCTTGCATTTGGTGGTGACGTAGCAACAATATTTTTATAAATTATACTCGCTCGTATGCCTGCCTGCCCATGGAAAAAGTGAGAATATTTTTCTAGCAAACAAAACATGTGGAACCGAATTAATAATCGGGGCGATCGATTACAAATACAACGATCTGAAATGGTGACTCGTTTTAAAGTACAATTGTCGGGCTGTCGCTGTATTGTTTAATAAAGAATTCGAACCAGTGGCTCGGTTAGTGCGTCGTCGTCTTGTTTTTTAACAGACGGTTTTATTGTGAGTCGAGTACGGCTGACAAAATTGAAGAATGACTGTAATTTGCGATGACACTAGTGGCTGTTAATTCTAAACATTATATTCGCACAACCTTGGGCTAAGTAGTTGGAATCACAAAGGACAACAATAACATTCAGTTTTAACAGGGCTCACGCAAATTCAATTCCGACGTTAATTTAAAACTATTTTCCATAACAAACCACTTGAAGATTATGGGCTTAAAGAATTTTCCATTGGCTGTATGTTGTATCTTCATAGCCTCTTCCCTGACTTTCCAGTTTCGCTACATTATTTACTCCCGATCATGTCACCAGATTGCGACGTAACACATACCATCGACACATCCCAAGTTCAACGTTCGGAGCACAAGAAAAATTGAACGAATTGATCCACAATGAATAATTCCCAGCTATTGTGCTATAACTCGGAGTAATTGGCCGATAAATCTTGTTGAGCCCTCGCGATACTTGTGTCACGTAATAATGTGGTACGTACTCGTAAATTCGCTAGTGAAATGCTCAATACAAATTGCTACAATCGATTAATTGGAATAACACCTGGGGCTAGGGAATTCCGAAATTCTTAACGTACTATAAGCAATTAAATTATGTTATCTACAATAGTCACCATTTCAATAAAGAGTGTCAATTTGCCTGTTTGTCTATTTGCCTGTGGCATAGTAGGTACCAAACAAATGGAAATTTATATCCATTTTTATTCAAAAGTCGTTTGTTATACAAGTTTGAACTTAAAATGTCTACGGTTTATCAACTTTATACATTGGTTAGGTTATCTTTTATGTTATGAAATGTAATAACACTTCGACGAAACGGTCATGCTTTTACAGTGCCCGGCATCTAATTTGGCTATGATTTGAAGTAGTGTTGGTACGTTAGCGAAGTAATTTTCCGCGGTAAAGTTATGCGCGAACTTTCCCCATCTAGAATAGTTTTTCTGTACACTTTTTGACTAATACTAGAAATCCTGGAATGTATAACTTATTGCAAGTATTTGTACTGTAGTGCTAATTAACCCTTTCATTGCCAAGCACGTGATACTGCATAGAATTTTGACACCGATCGGTGTCAACGGCAATGGATGGGATTAAGTCGGTGCAGCAAATGTAAGTGGTCATGGTCACAACATTTACCAAAGTCTGCGTTTAATGTACGTATTACCTCGAGGAATTTGAGCACTAAAATGTGAAGCACAGTCATGGGAGACAACTAAGTGTTAGGCTAGTTGATTTGAAAAAGTCGTTTAACGTTTTATAATAACGCGTCAATAGAAAATAATTTATTCAGACAAATTATGCATTAAATTTATAGTTTCAAATAAAATAAAAAAACTAAAACTACAAAAAAAGAGGAAATTGGATGCAGTTGTATCGCTGAGATGCTTAGAGATTTCATGATTTTATCTATGCAACGTTCCGTATGCTCTGCCTACCCCATTTGGGAATACAGGCGTGATTTATGTATGTAAATAAGAATATAGTTGTACCTACCATATTATTAGAAAATCTCCGAAAGCAAGATTACTTAAGCTAGAGGAATACAGAGCTATCTAAACCGCATTCAAGGTTTATTTATTTTATTAGGCTAGGAAGTAGGACAATAGGATATGTCACACAAACACAGTCCAGTTTTATGGAACCGGACCTAGCCGATAGCGTTTATTGTGCACCAATGCAGCTGGCCTTTTGCGAAGGTCGAAATATTTAACGGCATAATGACATTCAAGCCTCGCTAGTGCGATGATTGTGACGAATTTGTAGCGGTCAAAGCGGAGTTGGCGAGAATCGAGAACATACTTACATACATACATCATGCTTGTATTCCTGGTAGAGTAGAGCACAGGAAAGGCTACATAGGTAACGCCATTACACGTTTACACAAAATTCAAAATTCAAAATTCAAAACTTTATTTATGCAAATAGGCTCCTAAGAGCACTTTTACACGTCATTTTTTATTTTACCAGCGCTTCGGAAAGACCATCATTGCCAAGAAGAATGCGCCGCAAGAAACTTGGCAGAAAGTCATTTTTTCAAAAAAAGTTAATTACAAAAAAATATAGTATATATATTACAAAAAAAAGGAAAAATTGACATAAAATCAATCAGTGTAATTAATGTGGAGGCAGGATATTTAAGTAAAATCATGTATCACTGATCCAAGGGCCAAGGCAACGCGCTGACGCAGGTTTTCATGCCATCATGTCCTGTTCTGAAAGCAGAGCGGTACCGAGGAACGATTGCCTACGCCACGAACCCTTACGGGACGCGTCACTCCAGCCTCGGGCCAGCAACACATGCACCAATTATCTATATTACATTAAAGGGAAAAATAAAAAAAAATAAAAAAATAACTGTAGGTTCCCTGAATAAAGCAAACTACTGATTCCATACAATTTCCACAAGTCAAAAGAGAGAAAAAAAATGTAATTTATAAAATATTATTATTAGTAATATATACTAACTTAATCTAAGTTTAATAGAGGTGTAAAGTGCCTCCATCGTCAATTAAGATGAAGGAGATGTAAAAAGTCTCCCTTTGTCTAAAAGGTACACATAATCATGAAATATACATTTCATGTCAAACTATTATACATACGACATAGCAACAATTATGTCTAGGTTATAAAACAAAAACTTCCCACTTACAGTGGAATTTGTTATGGAGTTATTGCCAAATTACGATAAACTTAGAAAGTAGATATTTAGATATAGCCTAGCAGAAAACAGCGGCAACAGGACCCGGTACAATTAAAACACACGAATGCACTCAAATTTCACTAACACTCTCACAAAATAAAAGAAAATATTAAAGTATTGCAAACACTTGTTATTCATTTAAGCTTGGCCAATCCATGTTATCATCACATAAATATTCGTCAACTGTATAGTACGCTTTTTTTACGAGAGTATTTTTGATATATTGCTTGAATGAATTTTGCGGTAATTTCCACGCATCTACAGGTATTCTGTTATAAAATCTCACACAGTTTCCTACAAACGATTTGCTTACTTTTCGTAGTCGAAACTTAGGGACTAAAAGTTTATGCTTGTTTCGCGTGTTAAAATTATGAACATCACATACTCTCTTGAATGAATTTAAATGTCTATGTGTGTACATTATCACGTCAAGTATATACTGAGAAGCTATAGTGAGAATTTCTATTTCTTTAAAGCGTTCTCTGAGTGATTCACGAGCGCTCAGGTTATAAATGGATCGAACTGCTCTTTTCTGGAGTACAAAGATGGTCTGAATGTCAGCTGCACATTGTAGCTAAGAGGTAAAAGTGACAGGCTCCTAAGCAGTTGCCAAAAATATGTTTTAGCCTATTTATTAGTAGCTTCTTGCGACATCTACGTGGAATCTGGTCAAATGGAAGCTTAAGATGTTTTTTAAAAAGTAATTAAACAGTATTTCGTCTGACAGGATAATAAGAGTTTTGCAAACCAAGTCACATAATGGGAATCACTGTAAGGCTTTCAGTTAGACATAAATATTTCTAGACACATTCTTTTGACGTGAATGATGATGACAGATTTTTTGACAACTCTTTCAAGAGATGGCATGTTTAACTGTATTGAACATTACAGATCTTTTAAGATTTCAAACTGTATATTTTAGACTACGAGAAATGAACGAGCAGCTCAATCGTACAGACACAATTATGTTCTCGTGAAATTACACCTGACCACGTCGATGTGACATCCTGCCTTAACAAGCCATTATGAATTACCATGTTAGTTACATTATAACACAATTGACAACAGACAGTTCACTCGTTCTGTTAACACAAGCCGATTTGCACCAGCTCGCGTTAAAGAGTTAATTTACTTGACACACTTTTATTAGTGATGGGTTAATAGAGAGTTAGATTTAACCTGCACGGTGCCAGCCTGCCTAAAGGACTTATTTTGATACTGCAGAATTAAAGTGTAGTTTTGATTGACGCTTAGCAAAGGGTATACCGATTTCACGCCATTAAACGTATTTTTCACTTAAAAAAGACTTTATCGAAAGTAAGTCAGCAAACAGCCCCGCCAATGCGTGTCTTGAGACCAGCCGTAAACGGCAACCATGATTGTTTTTTAATTATAATCGTGGCAGTGTCATTGTCACGGTGGCCTTGCACCGGGGTTCTTTTACTTATTGTTTTCCGTGGATATCGGAGCGATTCAGCGGAGGTCGAGTGCGCAATTTAAGACGGCCTGACAAGCACAGTTCCGATTTTCTAAGACGTAGAAATCTCGAGGCAAGGTCGGACATTGCGTGTTTATTTAGTCGGTTCTCATCTAGTACTTACTGCAAATTACGACCTATTTTTGTCGTAGTCAAGACAACGTACTGATTGATTGTTGACAGAGAATTAAAAGGCAACGTTTTGATTTCGGCTATCGTTTAATAGGTACCTATGTTACACCTCGTACATTAATGTAAAATAGTCGTGGTTTTAACTATGTAAGGTTTCGTGCGCTCTGCAAACCCATTTAGGAATGTATGTATGTATTTATTAAATGTGTACATAAATTAATATGACTGTAAAAACTGTGCACCGTCTAAACAGATGTAGGAGTAATCTACCAAATTCCGATTTTCTCCAATACATTTTTTTATTGGATTTAGTCGCAATAAACGTACTAATGATTCGCTTTGTCAAGAAATGCAATGTTTCTACGATATTTGGTGCAAGTAAAAAGTAAATGATACTTTGACGATCCAGACTCAAACTAGATAGATCGAGATTGACATTAAATCAACCAAATATTTGAAAAGAAAAGATAAAGATAGTTGATTTTGAATACGGCTGCTACGAGACAAGGATAGTAACCTAAAAAATAAACACGTACAATGTTAATCGTGTAGCTGAATCACGATACGTTGATAACGTCATTAGCAAAGAGTTTTTATAAGATTACCGGAGCGGAGGAAATCCGGGCGGAAGACGGGACCATAAAAAAATCTTTAACGTTTACTCTTGGCATTCCAACGTGTTATTCAATTAAGAACAGGCTTTTAGGATTATAACATTATGCATTATAATTAGGAAATCATAAATACTAACTACACAGATACTTTTTATACAAGAAAGACTAAGATGTTATTAAGTAATATAAAACTGATAGCGTTGTGAACGCGCTTGTTCGACTGGTGTCGAAATTTTGTATACAAAATATTTGATGGTTCATTTGGCTCTTTAATGCAGATCATGAATAATCACGAGAGAATCCTTCCAAGTATCCGAAATCTAATGTAATTGGGTACTTGCCTACTCCATCAAATTTGCGAACTTTAGAAGTTCCAAAACCACCGAGTAGAATGAAGTTTGTATGTATTATTAGAGACATTAAGACGTCCAAAGTAATTATATCATATTATATGCGTAATTATGTACAGATTTTGTTAAATTAGAAATCTTCCAAGGTTAGATAAATAGGGGAAAATCGGTTTTTAACTCATTACCGTTACCTTGCAGCGTCAAACATTCAACGTCAACGCACAATCGCGTTCAAATGCCTTCGAGTCTTAGACGAAAACGCATATACGCGTCAGTGGCAGTGAATGTGTTAAGAATCAAATTTCAAACTTCTTCTACAGGATGTCAATTTGTTACATAAATGAGAGATTATTAAAATAACATTCATATCTTTCAATCAGCCTATATTTTTTACGCAGTATCTTCATTGTTTACAGTTATTAAAATGACATGATTACCAGTGGGGGGTAAAGTGTGCATATTACACAATAATAACGATAAAATGTGGCAACACACTGCCTACTCATGTCTAAAATATAGTCATAATATCAATACATAATATGAATACATAGAAGATAAGCGCCACAGTTGATTTTTATCACCTTCTACGTCAATGTATGTACGCAAATGTTGCATAAACAATAATACTTTCAAACATAGTTAGTATACCTATTTAATTATGTTGTACAATGTATTTACTAATAATAGAAGTGCCTCACTTTATTTGATTATGTAAAACGTTTTCGCACGTTTCAATATAATTTATAAATTAAAATGTTTGTATGAAACAAACGCTTGACAATTTATTACGTAGTGATCTATTATTCTCTGACGTAACAAAAAAACAGACGTGAACAGTCCCAGGTAAGTACATAAAGCATTCAAATCTTTAGAAGATATATTTTTTTAAGGATGTAGTATCATTGTGTCGGAAAACAATTAAAAATGTTGATGAAGTGTCAGCCTTTTATTTTCGCGATAAGTAAGTACGTGGCTGAAGAGAAGGGGGTGGGGAAAGTTTACTTTTTTAAATGCGTTCCTTTATAATTCTATTACACCGAACAAAGCGTACAAACAACAACATTTCAAAATATAAACCAATTGCAAAAAAGAAAATGTTCTAACGCTCAATACCTACTATTAAATTTATTTTAGTAAATGACACGCATTAATTTATTATTCGATACAATTTTTTAGAAAGTTATGACTGAATTGTAGACAGAATCTGCCTCATTTTACAGAATCAATTCAAGCAGTCAAGGTTTGGTATAGATCGTCAGTAGACAATTCATACACAAGTTCATTACCTACTTCATTACCATACAAATCAGCCGAACACTCTGCCTTCACAACTTACAACATTATAATGACAATGGATACAAATGCGTCAATTTAAAAGCATTAATTGCGCAACTGTGAACTTTGAAATTACAGATTTTTAAAAATGACGCACTGATGGTAGAATTAAATACAGCCTTACTTTAAAAAATGATAGAAAAGGCGAAAACACGGAAATTTTTATTTAAGTCCTGTTAAAGAAAGTATTTATTACAATAGAAAATCTAAAATTAAAAAACTACTTTCAATCATGAGCCATAAAACTTAAAAAAAATGTTACTAGCAAAAAAAAAGTTCGACTTTTGTTTGGAAAATTCACGAGCAGGTACTTAGGCTGAAATACTCTTGGCTTCGTCTATGAAACAGGGGCTCTGCCTACCCATTTGACCAAACAGGCGTAAGGTCACAAGAGGAAGTAGATCAACAAACAAATGCAATCGTTTTTGTTTGTTCTGTTCCAAACAACACACGATCACAAGTTGGTTGTCCTCCGGAATACCCCGCTAGCCGGTAGGCGAGCAACATAGCATTACCTCAATGCCGACGACGTGGTTTCCATCGCATGACCCTCAGAACCTCACGTTGGTGGGGAGGAACTAAGTGATTGTCTCCATTAGGAACTACTTGTGTATTTTATTCACCTGTACTATAAATTCAAGGCGTATTTTTGGTGTCGTCTACGGTATACATTCACAATTGTTTTCTTGAAATTTGTATTGAAAAAAAAAACGTAATATTTTTTTTTCGTTCTCTAAATCGGTCTTGATCTGTTCATTTTTTCACTCTTGATAATGTTGCTGTACTTAATATTTTTTCTTTTGTTTTGCCAGTATCTGCGCATTTCATGGGTTAAAGATGGTACTCAGTTTTTGCTATCGTGACTTCGCGTGTATTTATCTTTTTGCTGTAAACTGCTATTTTCAAGAATAGCCCATCCTCAAGTCTCATCTCATCAACGTTTTCTTTTGTTCTTTTAAATCTATTCTACGGTTATAATTCATTAATATTATTTGTAAGAAGTTATTCACCATTATGGACCAGTCTATCAAGTTAATGCCAAGTCTCCACCTTCTTCCATTCTTTTTCCATTCTTTCCATTTTCAATATGACTGCTTTGACTAGAGACAAGACGTCTGTATATTACTTGTATTAGTTTCAAAGACCAATGCCGTCGTAATGCCCTGTTTTTCTTTAGCACAGTGCAATTGGATTGTGTTCTCGCGGCCAACTGGGCAAATACAAGCCAGTTCATAATTTACAGTCTATTGTTTTCTATTTATGTTAAAAAATTGTGTTCATTAAGGGCATTTTCGGGCCGATATTTTTAATCTATTGAAAACAGCAGCCTATTATCGTTGTTCCCGGAAGTAGTGTTAAGACTATTCACACAATAATACTCGTAAATTTAAGACGTTAGCTGTCAAAGTATCAACAGTAAGTACATAGTGGAAATACATAGATTTGTTGTTAATATTGGTCAAACCTGTAGTAATGGTATTCAATGTCTTTTACAGATCATTAGGTGTATATGAAAAAGAAAACGCTAACAGCATAAAATATAAAGAGACCTGTTTTGTTATCAAAAGAAAAGAGTATGAATACTTGTGGTGTAAGGAAATTTGCGAACAAATAAAAATAGTGTCGCTTTGATTTCAGTATCCCATGAATTTGCCAGTCTATGGAGTCGGTTGCCTTAGCAAAAACATTTCACTTCTAACTGACCATATAAAAGAGTGCATTGCTATTACAGTTTCTGTCCGTATAGTTCCCTATACCAACGTAACTATTGTAGTAACTTACAATGCGGAAACTCTCCCGTCCTAAACTGCAAACACAATTCAAGCACATTCGCGTAGAAATTTAAATTTTTAACTTCGGAAAGTGTATTTACAATTCGATTTGCATCTGTTCCAACAACAGTTATCGCCGGAGGAGGCGGCCTGCGTCACTAACCAAAACAATGTGTACTAATTACAAATTTTAACTCCTGACGTAGAAAGGCGTTAATATTGTAAGGTATTCGAGCGCTTGTAACAACGCAAGTCACTACGTAATAGATAGCTTAAATTAGCTCAAACTATGTCATACCTGTGCGTAAAGATTTTTTAAATCTCGACGTAAAAGTAGGGCCATTTAAGTTTGATCGCTTTCTTTCTTTCTCTCGTCCTCTTTCTCTCTTATGTACGAAGAAATAGGTCACGTGATAGTAATTGAACTAAATATCTTACCCTCTATACCATAACACTAAGATGTGACGATTGTTTAGTTGCTTTATGGCTAGATTGTTACTCAGATAATGATAATGGGCGACGCTTGCTCGGAAAAAAAAGGAATACACAGCTACCAACATAACGCTAGCTCGTTTAATGGGTGTTTATAAAATTGTGGTTAAAATTCGTTCCAATAGAAACAATCCCCATTTTTTTGGCCTTTTTTGGTACGAAATCCTTCCAGCGCGAGTCCGACTCGCACTTGGCCGTTTGCATCTGTCTCGCGAACGTTCCAATCGTGCAATGCTTAGTTTGTGCGCCGCGTCGCTCCGCGCAGCCGGGCGGGGCCTAAGTATTTGGGATACAGTCTTGCGACGCGTGCGCAGCGCTGTCACGCTTTTTGCGCTACTGGGTCATTATCGTCTGCTGCACTTCGCTATTCTAGTTTGGGGGAAACTGAGTTGCTAGTGGGTTTAGTGTCTAGCTCCCTTGCTATCGGAATTACATTTATTTAGACAGAAAGAAACTGATCTCGCTCTAGAATGACAGTGAACGAAGTCAGGGATATTGGATGTTTAGCAGGTTGATATATTTCTGAAGTTGTCCATATTACTATCTCCAGCCTGTTGCATGACAAAAAACTGCTGCAGGGAATATCATGCAGAATTGCGAATAGAAGGAGACAATAAACACAAATGTTGAACAATCCCCCCCTAAGGGATATTGCCGTTGTACTTTTAAGTCGTTATGTTTTGATGTTTTTGTGTTTGTATAACGAACAGTTTTGTACAGTTACACACTTAAACGTGAATTTGAATGAGGAAAAAGTAACGCCGGATCGATTACTTGGAACACGCCGTTTCGCAGTTTATGCGCAATTCAAACATCCGAGTAGGTATATTAGGAACACAGCGATAACAATTATTTTAATGAAGGAAGTCGTCAAGTTTCGCTAATCGTCTACCTATCTTGTTTTAGACATTGCAATGACATAGATTAAATAAAATGTCTAGCGCTGTAACTCATTACGTTCACTTACCCTAAAAAAAAAACTTAACCGTATTCTGTAGGTAGATATAAGAGGTGACTAAGGATTAATAAGTTTATACTCCGATATATTTAAGACTAGTTTTAACGAACAAAATTTGAGTATTTCTGAGAAATCCAAAGGTAAAACTGAAAATCATTACCACAATGACACTTCTTATTGTTTGTAATGTTCTCAGTGTAAACGGTATCACCATTTGCGATGACGCCTTGGATTAACTCAAAAACGGGTGAAGATTTGACCAGTCATCCTGCCACTATTGTTAAATAACTTAATAACTAAAAATATGCTAGAAGTAGTTGCGGAACGCGAAAAGTAATGATTTTGAAGAAGAAACGACACTTTCTTATGATCTGCCTACCCCATTTGGGATTACTTGCGTGATATAATATCGTCGTACCTAAGTTGTTGTTTATTGTGCTACATTCCTGCAAACCTATTCTTAATCACAAGGTTCAAGAACCTGAGTCGTATCTATAGACAAAGTATCGTTATCAATGCACACAGTGACATAATCGCAAGTGGAACTACCTGAAACATTGTCAGCAGGTTGCTAGCCTGTCGCCTAAAATATACCTCAAATCTATTTCCTTAGTCGCCTCTCAGAACATCCGTGGAAGAAATGAAGAAGTGTTATTTTAAACCAGACATTACACGGATTGATAAATTCTAGACGTTTATTAGGGTATTTTTAACCTAAAAACAATCGATCGTCTTTACCGAGAAAGGAAAGTTTTTAGAATTTTGCTATTAGAACATAATTATTTTGTTAACCTGATGAAATCGCATTTATAGGACTAATGCATCTATTTTGATGAGTGTGAAATATTGTAGTATCAATCTTTAAGCGAAAACACTCGACGTAGCTACATGATAACCCTGTAGCTGCATGATTTCTGATTAATGTGGAATAGTTATAACAAGCCATAAATATGACATTTCGATTTATATATTGTTTGTAGACACGCACATACTCTGCCTTTGACTTTAACATGCATATCAAACCCTATTTACTTTATTAGCATCAATAATAATGCGGAGTGTTATTCAGATCGCCAGACGTCAGAAAATGTCAGGTAGACTATCCCGCGCGCGAGACGACTAGATCGTGTTTCCGTGCTACGCCTACTGAAATAAAGTTGGTTTGCAAATTTAGATTTTTATTTTCACTTGTAATTATAAATCTAAGATGGCATTACAACAATGTTCTGTGTCCAACGTAAGGTCTCCCTGTACATAAGACCGGCGCTTTAGAAAATCGAGTTTCGACATCGTCGATTGTTTCGATTCAGTGATATCCGACGCGAGCCGAGCGTGAAGCGATCACATAAATATTCATAGTAGACTCGCCATTAACATAAGCATTCTAAACGTTTAGCGGACGTCGCGATTTCGTTTTCATAACTCCAGTTTATTCATTGAGGACATGTATAATTGTCTCGCTAGCCACACTTCGGAATGCAAGTTTGTAGTGCTAATGGACGCGCGATGGGCCTCATTTTTGTATCACTGGACAATTCATACCAATTGACCCAGTATCAAGTTAGATACATACTTAATGGCCAAGACTCGAGAGAGAATGTTCGTGTTCATCACATAAATTTCTGCCCCGGGAATTGACCAGTGGCTATCTGGCCGTCAATGTATGGCTAAATATTGTAAGAGACGCTATTGGAGAATATTGCATGGCTATCGCTTTTAAAGCCGTGGTAGCCCAGCGGTTCGACCTGCGGCCTCTCAAGCAGAGGTCGTGGGTTCAAACCCCGGGCTCGCACCTCTGAATTTTTCGGAATTTATGTGCGATATCAAATTTGATACTTACCACGAGCTATTCGGTGAAGGAAAACATCGTGAGGAAACCTGCACACAGCGACGAAGCAATTCAATGTTGTGTGTGAAGTTCCCAATCCGCACTGGGCCCGCGTGGGAACTATAGCCCAAGCCCTCTCATACTGAGAGGAGGCCTGTGCCCTGCAGTGGGACGTAGGTATATAGGCTGGATGATGATGATCGCTTTTGACTTTCATAACTGATGCAATTTACTGTCGCTGTGTTGGAAACAATCGCGTAAACAACCGACTGAGCTAAAACTCAACGAGGCCGGCTAAAATTAAACTGTGATAACATAAAAAAACTGTCTGACCGATTGGCGATTGGATTCGTTATCTTTTCAATCAACTGATAAGCACGTACACATTTAAATAAGCTGATATTCTGACCAAATTTCTGCTAATGCCCGGTTTATTTTTTATTTTGTATTTTTTTTATAATAGTGCCTCCTCTCTTTATATCAATAGCGCTATCCGGTTAAGTGATTAAGATGAATGAAACTTCACTAAATCATTCTAATGCATTCGTCCTTATCGTTCACTCAGTTCACTCTGAACGGATTTCGTTGACCTTGGCGTTCAGAAACTTGATCCAATTTAATATGACGCAACTCAGTTCGGAAATCCGCAAACATTTATACTTTAAAAAGAGCGTATCTTAGTAGAAACGTCAGTACAGTTAAGACTTTATGTCTGCGGGGTAGACCGGAGCCCGAATTAGTATGAAGTTTCCGAGATGCTTTCGATTTCGATACCGTTGCATTTGGTTCGTAGCTGACGTCAGGGCGATGAGAAAGGTCAGTTAGGCTACTGAATGCTGCAAATAGATGGACAGCAGAACTAATAGACGCGTAAGAGAAGTTGTACCATTGTATTAATGGGACAGGTGACATTTGAAAAAAATGGGCAAATTTAATGAACAATAAGCTCAGTATTTATTGGCATAAAAACTGTGGTATTGAAATTGGTTGTAAGATTGCATGTTGGTGAGAATATTCTACGAGACAGAATGCAAGGTGGTACAATTTGATTGTCTTTTATGAGAGAGCCAAAACAATTTTTTTACTGCATACTCGCACACTAATTATCGAACATTGTCCCATTGCCTCAGTGGCGTCTCATGCAGAGCGTCGTAGGTTCGGAATCGAAAATCCAATTTGATGTTTACCACGAGCTATTGTTTGAAGGAAACAGACGAAGTAATTCAATGCTGTGTGTGAAGTTCAGATACTGTACACAAGCGAAAGTCGATCGTGTACGCAAACATACTCATACTCACCCATTTATCCGGGGCATAAAGAAATAGGTTAATGCAACTTGTCACTATTACACAAAACTGTCATTCATGGTTTTACCTATGTACCGTTCCATGTTATCTACGTAGGTACCCCATTAGGGAACACTGGTGCGATGTATGTATGCATATTTGTATACGAACGTAATTGTAAAATTTAATGAATGGTCCCTCAGAGCGTTTCGTTCTACGCTAGCTAATACTTTCGATTTCGTGACGCGAGCAATTAGCATGGTCACAGACGTGCGCGGAACGGAACGATAAGGATCTAGTGAGGCGGTCAACTTATCGATGTTTTATTGCGATGTCGAGTTTTACGACGTTAATAGAAAAGATGGTTTTTATTAGATTGTAACGATAGATTAGATAAACAAATTTAAATGCGGATTACTGCCGAAAATAGTAATTTCGCCGCTGTATGCGTAGTTTTTTTAATGTTTCACAGTTAATGGAAATTAATATGTTAACAAACCGAACATTAAGCTAGAAGTGGCTGCAAAGCGTGAAATAGTCATAATCATGGGATTTTGGGAACACAGGCGTGAGTGTATGTATGTATGTAATATGTAAAAGTAAGTATACCCCAATTAGTTGTTGCGACCTTCGGTACAACCTTGTCGCAGTGACCCTTTGAACCATTTATTAACTAATTCACTGACGCGATTGCTTTGATTGAGTTCATCGAGAATACTCGGATTTATTGCACAAAAATAAGAAATCAAACAAGAAAAAACCTGAATAGTTCTTAAACATTGTTAAGCTTATATTTCAACTTCGGTGTTTTTTGTGTATTGAATTTTAAAGCTACTAGCATTTTACTGTAACACTATTTAAAAAAAATGATAAAAGAATTAATGTTTAAACACTGGCAATAGTTAAAAATGGCCTCGGCGTGTGAACATCGTCCCGAATTAATTTTATGTTACCTTTCGTGCACCCTTTTTGGAATATCGATGCGCGTGCCCGTTGCAATCCGTCACGTCACTATGACGTTTAATTTGAAGAAGGAAGCTATTTTCACTTTCTTTTCAATTATTTAAGCGTCCTAAATTCGGTTGATTGTTATTGGCGGCGGACCGTCTTGCGTCAGTGTGGACGCGCCGTAATTTGCTAGCATGGCGAGAATAGCTAATATTCTGGTCGCTAGTAATAGAATAAAAGATAGTTATGGACAGTTGACGATGTTTTATTGCGATGCCGAGTTTTACGACGTTAGTAGAAAAGATGGTTCTTGTTAGATTGTTATGATCGATTAGATAAATAAATTTAAAAGCGGACTACTGCCAAAAATAGTAATTGCGCCGCTGTATGCGTAAACAAAGTCGCGGTCGCTGTCTGTCCGTCTGTATGTTTGCTTCAATCTTTAAAACTACGCAACGGATTTTAATGCGGTTTCTTTTAATAGATAGAGTAGTCACTCTAGAGTCCTAGAGAAAGGTTTATATGGGTCATTGTCATAACCCTAAAAAAACATGTCCATTTGTAATATATAAGAAATTTTTAATAATTGCATTTAATTTACATCATAACTATAAAGTACAGGAAACGTACTAGACTATACTATATCATATTTTCTATAAATGTATTTATTTGTTTTGTTTATCACCACAAATGTAACTGAAAGTCCACTTCGGTGGACTGTCCGGGTTCCACCTGTTAATAGAATGTGGCTTTAAAAAAATACATCTCTTTTATTATTGTACAAAAATGCCATTTTTCCCTAATCTATGTGTGATTTCCATTTAACATTAATAGGATTTAAAAAATTAGATGGAAATAAAACACGTTTTTTGCATCATTGAATCTTGTCACAACATTTTTTGTCTTTTTGGTGGACATTACTTTAAATTCTAGAAAAATTAGGGAAATGTCAAATGAATAGACCGGGACATATAATTTAACTCATCCACTATCGTTCTATCCCTGTTAGCAGCCATTTTGCCGTGACTTGTGCGCAGCAAACGATATTGTTGTGTTAACAAGAATATTTGGTGGTGTCAATGTTGAATTGTCTTTCCGGTTACTGCTGTATTTTGTAACTACATCGCTATAAATCCACCAAACGTTTTTAATAATCAGTTAAGCAATTAAACATTGTAAATTATGCCTTGCCTTTTGAATAAACCTTTAAATGGCTGGTGTTGTGAATGATATTGCGGAAAAAGTCCATTCGGTGGACGTCTTTTTGGTGGACTTTTTGTACTTCCAAACGATAAACACAATCAATTTAGATCGATTCTTGAATTTTGGTTTAATTTTTTATTATAACTTTAAAAACTAGCTTCTGATTCCTTTTTTGTTTTATCCGTAAATGACTAGTGACTGAATAGTGAATGTTTAAACGTAAATTCTGTGAAGGTAAAAAAAACTGTAGAAGATTTAACAAAAACATACAAAATAAGCTTTGGAGGAAAAATGGAATGATGCACGACGATGCAGAAAAAAACAATATAAAAAAAGAAACTTAAAAGTACATCGCACGCAAAATACCGCCTTCGATTCCAGTTATTTTAGTTCCATGATATGGGTGAACGTATTGCAGTGAAAAACAGATGAATGTTGAAAGCAAAGAAACTTACGTACTAAGAAAGATGTTGATGACTTCAGAATGCAGCAACCATTAAAAATTAGTGAGTGCAGTCTGTTTGTTGATTGAAAAAAATGTTCATAAAAGTATACAATTTTTGGACGTATATTCTGAAAGTTCGGATACGTTAACGTTAAAACCAGAAAGAGCCACCAAAGCCCCACTTTCATACATGCTTCTTGAAGACTTGAAGGCTTCCTAGTCTTCGGAGGACGAAGGCATATTCGGTCCACCGAAAAGAATTGTCATTTCGGTAGACAGACACAAAATATTTTTTATATACTTTTTGAATGTATTTACGTGTCTGATTGTTCTGGATTTTGAGAATATATCATGAACGTTATTTTTGTTTAAGATGTTTACCGCTTTTTGTTTTGTTTATTTATTATTAATTAACATAATTAGTCCACTCGGTGGACATATTAGTCTTTCCGGTGGAACCGAAATATCGTTATTTCGTTTTAAATTGTTTTTTTCGAATAATTGATCTCTGAATGATACTCAGTTCTGTTGCAAGTTAGAGTAAGAGTCGTAATATACCTTTGATTTTTATAAATCACGTGTTTCATTTTTTGGCGAAAAAAATTACCAGGCTTGACAATGACCCATATGTATGTATAATACAAGCATAATATTGTAGAGGAACACCGATTAATTTACGTATTTCTGGTATGAGGTAGGTATTTTTAATATCATCATTGCACCCGCGCGAAGCCGGGGCGGGTCGCTAGTTATAGCTGATATAATATTCTGTTAGTAACAGCCCCAGTTATGGACAGTTTGAGCTGATGCACTAGTAATGGACACTTCATTTTTAATTTAAAAATCATTACGGTTGTCAGTGTTGACGAGTGTTAACATCACCTCTTCATTTCTTCCATTGATGTTGTAAAAGGCTATTAAGGAATTAGGAAGGAGGCTTTAGGCGACAGGCTCTCGGCCTGTCACTATATACCTCTTTCATTTATGTTAAAACCTAAAACAATGATAGTAGCTATGAAACGTCTAATAGTTATCCATGGCTTTGACTGTCGTTTTGTGTGCCTGCCTACCCAATTCGGGAATACAGTGATGTTAATGCGATGTACATTTTTATACCACAGAGAAGGTACATAATCATAATCACACAAGACATCTGCAGCGGACATTTGTCAGTAATTGTACAAGCTGCCATTCCCTGGAACACAACAGTTCTCGCACTGCTGCCCCGCGGCAGGAGTAGCTAAGACGGTTCTACTTCTATACTACGCAGCATAATGACAGCCGTTGATAAAACCCAACCGCGACCAATCAGAAATGGAAACAATACGTTAATATAATATTCGAAACAGTTTTAATTAAAAAGTCGTTTTAAACAATAATATACGACTCCAGAGGCATGCGTTGCGAATAGGCGAGAACCAATATTAACTCAAATGCGGTGCAGACGTCATGCTCGCCGTGCCTATACAATATTTGAAGAACAAAAATGTACATGTTATACTTAGAGACCGTTTAGCTTACTCACACGATAACAAATGAAGCATGACTTCGCTTCAGTTGCTGAATTTGTGAACGTTTTACGTTTAAACGTAAATTATTACATCACTCGTTCCCAAACGTAAAAGTACGCGAAATGTTATACAAAACAATCTGGCGCTTCAGTAGTCTTCGTAAGGCGCGAATTGCGCGCGAGATAAACTATATCTGACACTGTCTAACTAGAAACGTCAAAGTGACAGGTCACTTTAAGGAATTTTGAGGTTATAAACAAGGATGTTTGCTTGCTTTCGTATCTGGTTTGCTGTCATCGTGACAATATTTTTAAGGAGAAGTTTCAATGCCGTGTCTAAAGTAAATAGATATATATTTAATTTAATTTCAAGCCTTATAATAGTGGGACTATACTGACCAGTTGCTAACCAATTTCTTGTGTATTTAGAATTCTAGCTACATTTTGAAAACAATGAATGGAGATCGGAATGGCCGATTGGTTCGATGAAATTTAAATTTAATACAAGCTAGGCGTGTTATTATTAAAATGATGCGCTATTGTTTAATTTAATGTCACTACACTCTGCTTCGTCGTCTCAAAAGCATAATCTGCGTTTGCGTATCTCATGTCAGTGACTTCTTGCTGAACAAACAACTATTTCGTCGTATCCTACGAATAGGGGCGTAATTACCATTAATGCCTTTTTCCTCTTCTTTGATAATCGAATTCTGTATTTTTTTCTACATCTACTAGTCTTAAAAATATAACAAAGTCATTTCATTTCAAAAAGTTATTCAAGTTTTTCAGATGAGCCACAATTGCAATAGCTCTATTTCTTCCGTCGAATAACGCCACTATAGCCGTAAGAAGCTGTTTTCGCGGAGAAGAGAAGCGCGGGAAGTCTGCGGGAGGGGAAACCGCCGGCCGCTTTCGGCATTACGCCCTTTTATACGCGGAGCGTTTGCGCCTAGGACGGTGTCGTTATAACCTTTACGCCCCTTTTCCATGGAGATAACGTGTTTACGACACCATTTTCTAAGGCATTAACTACTTTACGCCTTTTTTCCTCGTGAAAAAAAAAGTTTATTTTTTAAACTATCGTGGTAAAAAGAATTAACTGACATATTTTACATAAATTACATAAAAAATAATAAATATATTTAACCATAAAAATTGTAGGGTGTCAAGTATTCTTACTTTTTAATTTTAGATTACTAGGTTTTACGCTGATTTTTTTAAACAGTTTAAAGCGTCTCCTGTAAAATCAACTTTTTGTAGTTACGCCCCTTTTCGTAGGATACGACGATTTGAGTTCGCCGTTCATGTTTCGAATTTCACGCCTATGTAAACTTTTTGTTTAAAACCTGCCAGCGTTGCGCTTTGTTGCTGGCCAGTTGTAATGTCACTAACCTATGTTTTGTTCTTTTTTATGTGTAGCCAGCACGTTTTGAGGCAAATTGATGACCGATTGAAAAAACATTCAGCACTCGACAAACTTGTTATTTACAGCGGATCGTGGCGCTACTAGCGTTCAGTTCGTATAAGCGTGTGTGCTAAATTCGAGTGCCAGTTTTAGTTGCCGGTATAATTAACTTTGTGCACCTCACGCGTCGGTGTAAATGACATCGCTTATCTCATTCGGTTGTCATGGCGGATAACAATTATTTAACGCGAATAAAAGTTGTTTAATCTTTTTGCATGCAATCAGGTTTGAGGTCACGTTCAGAACAGAAGGTTAACGTGTTTTTTATATAATAAACTAGATTCGAAATCTGGTTTGTATCTAATAGTAATATCTAAAGTTAGCACCGTGATATCGACTTTAGTTGACTTTCATTGATAAAAACGTGAGTTCACATCGCAATCTCGGCGGATCTAGATAGTTTACATATCTTGAAATAACTTTATGGAACTTACCTGGCACGTGTATTGGACTAACACAAGATTTGCCAATTCTTTGCTTATTCATTTGTTTTCATTAATTCGAACAGTGGGATAAATACTCCTATGTTAGTTTCCACTTTGTTACTATGTGCGGTTACAATCAGACGAAATACGATTTTTTATGAAACATTTGGACACATTTTTCGTCCACTTGGGAGAGGTAGATGATACTGAACCTATGGTTCTGAATCCAACAAGCATTTTTTTGTAGAAATGCTCAAATATTGAACAAGTTAAATCACTTAGAAATTGCTGCGTTCACCTCAAAATACTTGAAGATGGGTCCACGCTAGGCGAGCCGAGTACGAGCCGAACACAATTTCGTATAGTGTAGACCGACTTACAAGCCTCGAATGAGCCGTCTTTATAGGGATAGGGAGTTTTGCGCTCGGCTCGTGCTCGGCTCGCTTAGCGTGGACCCAGCTTAAGAAAAGCTAAATTTTCCTGGGGATCGATCGTGGAACCTCCAGTTTCATAATCCGACTATCTCCCACCGGGCCACCCGTCCGCCGAGGACCCCGTCGAAAGCAACGTATGCTTGCCAAAGGGCTATCACGCGTGTACTTGAAACGTCTGATTTATCCGCGCTTGCCTCAGAGCTCTAGGACGGCGTTAGTATGCGCGCACGCACCCATCCTTGCCTCGCGGCCTCGCGTACATAATACTGCATCACGATTTTTCTTTAACAAAATAAGAGCATTTGGCAGAATAGACGCACTATTTAACTATATCTGGTGACTATATAGAACAGTGTTAGAAAAATCTTAGGTTTCTTTCTTTCCGATTGAAATTCCATAAATTTTCGACACGCTAAACACCAAAATATCGTCATAAGACTTTTGTTGTTTTTTTTCTGAGTTTCCGATCCACATAAAAAAGCTTTTTTTAAGTTAATTTATTTGTCAAAATAGACACATGGCCTGATTCATGTATTTTGACAAATACCTAAACGTATCGATGGACAACTATCATTAAAAGAATTCGTATTTCGATAAGATGTCCCCCTGACACGATTAACAGATTATTCGACACTTATGCCGTTATTGTTTCTGCACAATATTCTGCACAATTTGAAAATTGTGCAGAAACGCGAATAGGAAGAAACCATAAATAATAATCCTGATTGTCATTAGCGCCGTAACAGATAAGTACGAGTAATTAAACAAATAAACCCCAAAGAGCGTTATAAATTCCAATTTAGTCGCGGATGCCGACAAATCCGTCGCCATTGGTCCTTAAGAAGTACTTGCTGAAACTGGGTGAAGGTTGCCAAGCCAATATTTGGGGACATTCCCTTTACGTAATGGAAATTTGTGGGACAAAAGACTCGGGACTTCTGGGTTTCGGTGGCGACCATTTAAAAGGCAAATTTTACTTTATTTAAGGCGTAATTTATTTTATTTAGTCGTGAAATTGTTTAATGTTTCTGAGTAAGGGTGGATTTTACTAAACGAGGACAAAATTGTGTTTAAGAACAAGTCAATTAGCCGATTATTCAGATGAAAAAAATCACAAGATGCTTTTTCATAATAAATAATGTATTATCGCTTGGTTAAATCAAAATGATAAGTTCTTCAAAGTAACACTTTGCCCGACAGTTACATATTCCGTTCTAATTACAAGCTAATGGAAAAATATCAATGACTTGTGAAAATATCATTGATAGTAGTCCTCGAGGGTATTAGGGGAGTCCGGGGGGGGGGGGNGGGGGGTGTTTACCCGGCGTTATATCACGGCACTTATCAGCGATCACTTATCAGCGGAGATAGCGCGAAGATATTGAGGAAAGTTATTTCACTTTTGATAAGTTTTTTGTTTGCAATTGAGACTTCAGTCGTTTGTATCTAAATTATGGTTTGGTATTTCAGTATTTCTGTAACTGTTCTTTTGGTTTTTTTTGTTTTTAGTATTGATTGATTATTGATTTGAAGTGGATTAAACATGGTGTTGTTATTACGTAGATGTCTAAGTTTGACAACATACGTTTTACGAGTAGGTACCTATACCTCTTTTATCTAACTAAAACCTGAAAAATAAACTAAAAGTAATTAAGAAACGTGAAATCGTCACGGTTTTGTTTAAGTCGCGTTTTGTGTCTGTGTCTATATCTATACTCCGTTAGGGCATACAACCATGATGTCAAATTCTATTTCAATAATGTTGCAACGCCTTTCCGTGATCAAGTAAAACGTGATGACTTTCCAAGTTGTTTTTGAAAAAGAATTGCTCATTGACTTTACTCAACACTACAGTCACTATCTAGCTGAATTTGTAACACTTTGAACGCGTACGTGTCATTTTTAATTGTGCCAAAGATAACGCGTTACAAAACGGCCCACATTCCGAGTGCATCCGTTTGCATTTCACCTTCTAATGCAATGCTTTGACTTTTTTATTCAACTCGAAAGACAAAGACCCGCTGCCTATACAACGTCTTAGACGAAAAACGTTAAAAGGATAATCGTCCAATCAAAGATTAAACTCGTGCGAAGCAACGAGTCAATTCAAAACATCCGTCCTCACAAATAATCATTCAATTGTTCGGCCAAATGATTCAACGTATTTTTGGCAATAGATTTAACCTGGCCACTTGTTCACTAAATCTGTTCTATCAACCTTTCATGACCTGAATTAGTTTTTTTCTCCTTCCGCCCTGTTTACGCTGATGTTCGAATTAGATCGAGTCTTTTTCAGAATCTGAAATAAACAGACTTACGATGAATATTTAACAGTCGCCGTGGAATAATTTATTATAACAACAACCCTGACTCCGTGTCAAGCTTGCTAAAGTACAAACTCAAAGAGCCGATTCGAATTTGCATATTGTATGGAGAATTTCGACACCGGTAGTGTATCATCCTGATACTGTCATTAACGTGAAATAAAACTGGTAACACATAAAAAATAAAAACTTTTAAGTGTCTGGCTGTTTATGATTAAATTTAAAAAGTTTATATTTCGAATACAGCGTCTTCGCTACGCGTAGACGCTTGAATTTGGAATGCAATCTGGGACAGACTAGCGTAAGAAAATGTTACACTTGTTAATATCAAGGATGCAACGCGCACGACGCGGTTAAGAAAGATGGCGGCCGATTTAGATATACGAAACGTTTAATTAACTAACTTAGCCTTGCTTGGAGGATAGAGTTAGGCTGCACGAATATTATTCACGACTAGCTCTCTAGACGGGGCAAGCAGAGCGTTTAGCTAACACATGTTACAGCATAAATTAGTTTTTTTTTTCTATTGTTTACGTTGGCAATCTCAGTCGGTGTATTTGAATGGCAACGTTTCTGCGCCCATATTAAGATGTAACATGTATCTGAGCTATTTTAATGGTATTTTCGATACACTTTGACCTGTTGCGATTGCCTTGGTGTTTTCACGCCTTATAGAACCGATAACCATTGTGCCATGGAATTAAATCACATGGTGACCGTTTTCTTACATATATAGCTGTATAACTTGACATGTGAAATGATGTATAATAATGTAACACGTTTAAAAAAGTTCGATTAAAATACTGGCCACCAAGGTCTACAATGAAAATATCGATAGTAAAAAAGCAGACATTTAAATTTAGAACAACGATGCACGGCCCACACGAGTGCACCTCACGTGCGAGTCGATCATGAATTCAAATGCCACCTGTTTAACATTTTTATTTTTACAGCGTGTTGTATGGACGTGGGTTATGTTTGAAAATGTGAGAGTGACGTGTGACGTACTTTGTCCGTAAGTTTAACATAAAAGGAAATAATGTTAATAGAGGTTCGATTGATTCATGAAACCGCGGTATGTTGATGTGACTGCTGTTTGTTGTTACAAAGTAATGGTATTTCCTACATCATTAGGTACAGATACTTCGTATGAGTGGTCAGCTTCCACCGTCTCCGGTCCTCCGTCTATTTGGTTGATAGTCCTACCAGGGGACTCTCACAGCTAGCCAAGCAAGCAGGTGACGACATACAGACCTTCTGTACATATTCTGTGGTCTTACGCTGCGTTTGTCAGCGCCAATCAACATTGCCCACAGACTTCAGCAATTTTTGACAGATTGTCAGTGTTGCCAGCCCAAAAGTGTTGAAGTGACTGAATCAAAGATTGTCAATGTTGCCAACCCAAAAGTGTAATGTAGTGACTGAATCCATTAACGAATAGTCATAGTCATTTTTTATTCAATAACAATACAGGTATTGTGTTTGAAATTTATACAATAACAATTAAATATAAATATAGAAAAATCATGTCGTCAAGCATTACATTTACCAAAAGAAAAATAATAGAAACTCATGTCCAAAATAAAAAATAATAACAAATAAATAATCCAAAATAAAAAAATTCATTCTAATACATTGTCAAAAATCTCATCTATACTGTAATAGCAACTCTTTAACAAAAATTGTTTCAATTTTATGTGAAACAATGACTTACTTGTAATGGACTTAAGGCTAATGGGCAGTTTGTTATACAATATTACCGCTTGATGGCTAGCAGAGTGCGCCACAACTTTAAGCCTAGGACAAAACCTAAAATTTCTATTTTTTGTACGTGTAACTAGTCGCTCAGTTTGTTCATGGCATGTTTCATTTTCCAAGAATTTAGTGAGCAGGACTAGGACATATAGACTAGGCACTGTCAGTATTCTTAGTTCTTGGAAATAACTCCTACAAGATACCCTTTGAGGAATTCGAAACATAGTACGGACAGCTCTCTTTTGGACTATGAGTGCTCTATTGATATTATACTTGAAACTGTTTCCCCATAGCTTAATGCTGTACCTTAGTTTCGATTCTATCAACGCATAATAGACTGTTTTGAGCTGCTGAATTCCCATGACATCCCTCAGACACCGTAAGGCATAGCATGCAGACGCAATTGAACTCTCAACAGCTTCCAATTCATGCTTCCAGTTTAGATGACAGTCAATACGTACACCAAGGCATTTTACGTGGTCCACCAACTCTAACTTTGCTCCATTCATTGAGACTTCAAGTTTATCAGCCTTTTTTGAATTATATTTAAAAAACATTAGTTTAGTCTTGTCAGTGTTGACACGTAAATTGTTTATAGAAAACCAGGCACAAAGGGTAGAGACTGCATCATTAGTAATTTTATTTAGTTCAACGATATTATCTGCGGAAATGGTCGCACTAGTATCATCTGCGTACACTGTGAGCTTACAATTTCTGACTGTGTTACTAATAAAATTAATGAGATCGCTAGTAAATGCTAGAAAAAGTATCGGACCCAGAATGGATCCCTGTGGGACTCCTCGTCTAACGTCAACCATCCTAGAACTAAAAGATCTTTCGTAGCCATTCATTACGTTTTTTATTTCCACAAATTGTTTTCTATTCCCTAGATAATTTGACAAAAGTTGGTACGCATTCCCGTTGATTCCATAGAATTCAAGTTTTTTCAACAGAATCGCATGGTCAACTGTATCAATACTTCGACTCACGCGCCTCTTGCGCGGTGAAAATATCGCGTGCGACGAGCCATGTCTGCAATGGTTGCAATGTCGGCGATGGCAGAAATGCGACATTGGCTACGTGATTGGTATCACCACGGAATAGGTACTACGTATAAGAGGTCCACTCTAAAACATGTTTAGGCGTAATATTGCCGTCTCTTTCTACCGTTAACTGCCAATAATTCTAGTGTTAGAATTTTCTAAGAGTGAGAACTGCAGGTTTAGTTGCCTAATGGTTTGACGTGGTTTCTAAAACTGAGGGTCGTGGGTTCGAGCGCCTGGTAGCGTTGATTTTGTCGAATTTCGTGAAATACTCTGCCTGCATTCCCGGGGTATCCAGAGCACACGGACGTTACGTAGACAAAACATACTACTTCATGTTTCGTAGCAAATTCAAGCATAATTTTGAATTTTAACTTAGACGAAAGAGGTATAACAGTGTCTACTAATGACCAATGGTATATAAAAGCATACCCTAAATCTATTTTCTTAGTCACTTACGACATCCCTGAAAGAAAAGCTAAAGAGCAACACTACTCTGACTAAAAAACTATACTAAATACTATACGTGCCAAAACAGAACGAGTTAAGATTCTAATTACGATGATTGGTATCCCACTAACTATAGGAAGTATGTTCGGAGAATCATAAGACCGCTTTATGCCTAAGTGGTGGCTTCAACACCCTCCAAGTTCTAATTTGGGAACCACCCCCGCCGTTGAAATTAGTTCTCAAGGACTAACGCCTATTCACAGTTCATAATCCTTGGGATTGAGATTACGGAGTGTGAATAATTTCGAATTGAACCCATTCACGTGTATGTTAACGCCATAACACAACTACATAAAGGAGGTATTTTTATGTAGCAAGTTTCGTATGGTTAGAATAACATTTGTCTTCTTCCGTGGCTATCGTAGGAGGCAACTAAAGGGTTAAGGTATGTTTTAGGCGACAGGCTAGCAATCTGTGAATACATGATAGTCTTCCATCTAAGTTTGAACCCAAAATTATGGTAGCTACAAAACGTGAACGAGCCATGTATGTATTTACTAGCTTTTGCCCGCGGCTTCGCACGCGTTAAATTCGGGCTAACAAAGAAGAGATTTCGGAATTATTAGTAGGAAGCGCCCGCCAGAATAGCCAGCAGATAGTAGATTTTTTCCTACTTTCTCGACACTTATCGTCATATTTTGGAAAATTCAAACAAAATCTTTATAATTTGTAGCCTATGTGCTATTCTGATGTATAAGCTACATTACTGGAAAGTTTCATTAAAATCCATTCAGTAGTTTTTGCGTGAAGGAGTAACAAACATCCATCCATACATCCATCCACCCATACTCACAAACTTTCACGTTTATAATATTAGTAAGATGTTCATTAGTGTCCAGCGGGCGTTGCAAGCGTGTTTATTTTGGCATTATGTTTCGGTTTGATAAAGTACCAAATTATGTAAATGTCATTATCAAGCAGGCCGAGGCCTTGGCAACCAGTGCCCCGGACAATATTGATAAATATTACATAACCTTTAGTAACGCTGCGGACTTCTGTAATCATGGCACGTGCGGCAAATCTCAATTTTTCAGTTTTCATTTAGCCGTGAAATTAACTTCTATTTGTGGATGTTAAATTGTTTAATGTCCGCCACATCATGGGAAAAGGCCTCCCATTCCACTCAATACAGTATTTTTTTAACAACGGAATGTCCTTTGAAGTAGAAAATACCGTGAGCGTAAGTGCTTTTACAGAACGATATTGTTAGTGGTCGTGCGGTGAGTTAAGATTGCTCGATAAAAGTAGAAGGGGTATGCGCAGTAATCAATTTTTAGGTCTATTCGGTATCCGAGGAGCGAGGGAGGTGGACGGCGACATTATTGGTAGATCAGTCGCGCATCACCTCCCCGCGTTGCCCCGAATGCGCCGATTACCCCCACCAGTTTCGCTCATCGAACTTAAATCATCGCGTGATGTACCCAACATTTGATAATAGTAATGAGGGTAGTCGTGCGTCGGTATTAGTTTCGTGGAGCACTAGCAGTCGCGAGACAGTGGTGGCGCCCATAAATATACAAGCCAGAAACACGAGCTGAACTCGATTTAAGACGTAAGTTATCCGTACGCATCTTGCAACAGGAATGTCCTGTTGTGACGTAGCGTAGTAATAGTGTCAGCTCATTTCAACCAGTAGAAACTCGCACATTCAAAAGTGGAACAGTCATGCCGTATTGTCCTGTATACGTAGGCGATGTTATTTTCCTAAATGCATGGCTAGTAATTACTTACTTAGCAACTAATAAAGCATTAAAAAACAGTAAAAATGCTAGTATTTGTTAATTTACTACTTACTAATTTGTGAGAAGTAAAACTAAGTCTGGCAGTGAGGTTAAATAAACATATAAATGTACCTAAATTTAAATTAAACATTGTCTTCTATTTTAATACAAAAATGTCTGACGTATGTCCAACTTGGATACTTACGCAACTCGTGAAGAATCGCACGCGCAGTTGATTAATAACAAAAGTACTACGTTCTATTAGCATATTCAGCGATCCTAACTAAAAGTTAATTATACTTTATCGCCAAGGAGTAAGGTTTAAATTTGCACTTAGTAAATTAGCATTATAGGCTGTTTTTCAGATAACATACACGTTAAAAGTTGTCACAGTTCTCATAAGTTGTTAAGTTTTTCAATAAAATGTTTATAAACGTGTACCTATAATAAATTTAGACCAGTATCTATGTAAGTACAAATATGAAGGACTAAAATTCGTTATCAAAATCAAAATGTATAACATATAGTAAGCACGTAAATAAATTAGGACTGTTTCTAAAAATTGGGGTAAGCAGAGCAAACTACGTTACAGAAGGTCTACTCCCGAACATGCTTATTGTTTAGGTGTTAAAGTATTGCCGTCTTTTTCTACCTTCACCTGCTTGTCAAAGACCTTTCACAGGCATTATGTTCTTTAAGGCCGTGGTCTGCTTCACCCGCCGCCCGCGACCGACAACGGGCCGCCGCCCGCGGCGTCTGAATAATAGTAGGTAAACGGAACGCCGCACGCGGCGGGCGAAAACGACCACTCCCGAGCATTCCCGAACATACCATTCAGACGCGGCGGGCGGCGGGCCGCTGTCGGTCGCGGGCGGCGGGTGAAGCAGACCACGGCCTAAGATGTATGAAAAACAGAAGATGTACGATTGCTATCAACAACGTAATCAGTATACGCTGTTACGTAACTCCAGTTTTGTTCGTAAGTAGTTCCCCTATTTCAATTTGAAGTGTTTGTAAAACCGTTTTGTTACGGTAACTACGATAATGAAATTACACAATTCGCAGAATCCGAGTGACGTCATTGTTTCAAAAGGCAACGTTTTTTTCAATGATTATAGTTAGGTCTGTAAAATTACTTCCCACGATCAAAAATGCGCCATTTAATTAATAGACAACAATAGAATAATAGGTACCTCCATTTCTTCCGTGGATGTCGTAAGAGGTGACCTAAAGTAATAGGTTTAGATACAGACGACAGATTAGTAACCTGTTTTCCTTAGTCACCTCTTACGACACCCACAGAAGAAATGGAGCGGTTATTCAAGTCCGACACAAGAGGTTCGTAATTCGTATTCTATGACAAAAAAGAGAACAAAACGCAGTGATATTTTCACTTCCCACAGGTAAGGAGTTACATTCAAGAGGAAACCCGTTATTTAAATTAGTCAACAAAAGTGTCAATTGAAATGGTGGATTTTCTCCCTCAACTCAAATGCAAACATTAGGTATACGTATAGTCGATCAATAAATCGTTTTACCACACAAAAACCTCACAAGCAACCTGAAAAAACGAACGCATGATATATTTCAAGTCTAATCATTCACGTTTATACTCTGCTTATTTTAAGATTTGAAATTTCAACGGAAAATTATTATTTTTTCCTCTGGAATCCAAAGGTAAAACTAAATTATGATTAATGCAATAATACTCATTACTGTTTGTTATAATGATTTCAATACAAACGGTATCAGTATTTACGGCGATGCCTTGTGTTTACTTAAAAATGCGCGAGGTTTTGACAGTTAACTTTCAAATCTGAAATTAAACGGAGTATAGGGTAACGGCACCAGTTATGGACGGTTTAAGCTGACAAGCACCAGTGATGGACACTTCATTCATAATTTAAAGACCAGAAGAGTTGTGAATTGATTGGTGTAAAACAAATGACTTTTCCTTAGTGGGTAGTGAATAAGAGTCATTGTCCATTACTGGTTCTTTGTCCATTACCGGTGACTTTATCCTACGCTACTTTATTTTATAGTTGAATCAATTGTGATACAGACGAGTGTTTTCGACGTCGGCGCACGCGCCTGCGTCAGGCCAGCGTAATATAGTCTATTGTGACCTGTGAGTCACCACGTGGGAGCTGTCTTGAACTCTGCCGGACATTGGATCCAATTGCGCATACATTGTATGTTGATAACTTCAGGCCCTTACAAAGTGTTTCAGATTCTGATGCCTAGAGATTTCATTCACGTGCATGAGATAAGTATCTAGATCTAGATGCGACTGGGGATGGATTTTAGGAATAACATGTCTCTATTTCTTGTGTGGAAGTTGTAAGAGGCGATTAAGGAAATAGGTTAAGGCAGGGGTCACCAAATGGCGGACCGCGGTCCGCATACGGACCGCCGACCTATTGTAAGCGGACCGAAAAAGTATATCTTCATTCATCTTCAGGATTTTAAAGTCTGCACCAATTCCACTCGCAAACTTCAGACATAATCAACAATAAAAAAAATAATTTTTCTCATTGATATTGTGTAAATTATAATACCTTTGTAATTTCCGTAATTACCCTTGTTCATTTTTTTTATTAAATGTGCGGACCGCGAATGTTATTTCATTTCTTAAAATGGACCCCGAGCGAAACTACTTAATTGGTGACCCCTGGGTTAAGGTATGTTTTAGACAGGCTAGCAACCTATCAATATTTCAAGTCTTTACGAGAATCGACACACATGTTTTCGTTTAATTAAGTAACTCTTATTTTAATTAACCCCGTAGCAAAGAGACATTCTTTTTTTTTGGACAATTTTTACAGCAATCACCTAGTCCCAAAGTAGGCAATTTAATACCTGTGTGTACTAGACAACGGATAAACTTACTTAAATACAAAATACGGAAGCTGCAGCCGAAGGGTCGAAAAAAAACCAATTTACTATAACTAATTTAATTAAAATATAAAAATTACAATTAATTTCTTAAACTAGTGACCTAACTCGAAGTTGGAATTAGAATGAATTCTGAAATGCAATTCGCGGCGGCGGCGGCGTGTCATCGGGTTTCTGCTTGTGTCAGCGCCTCGTGTCCGCGCGGCGCTGATGCTTGTTGCGAAGGTCGAATCGACTCAGCGTTCCTCGTAGAGAGTCGCTATGTAATTCCTCCCCCCGCAGACCAGCAACTATTTTTGAAGCTTTAGAGAAAATATTGCTGGCAAGTCATCTGCAGATGCGGTGGTCTTCTCGGGTGCTGGCATCTCGTTTGGGGTTTCACTTTTCCTGCTTTCGGGAATCTTGGTTTTGGCTGCTAGGTAGCGCCGACCTTGGATGATGATGATGATTAAAGTTGTGCTTAACAAAGCTCCGTAAAAGGGAATTGTAGTATGGTAGACAGTTGCATCTGTTGAATGTTCGAGCTGGATCGGTGACTGCAATGAAACTTTGTTCTGAAGTTCGTGAAGGCCTTCCAGGTTTATAGAACTCAACGAGAGTGTATGTTGAGGATGGGGTTGGATCTTCAAGTTGTCTGCGATATCCATAATCTTCAGCGGCTGGCCTTCTACACGATCTTCTGTGTTCACGATAGTTAAGTCGTCTGTGTGCAGCATACAATCTTTGGGGATCGTAGCAAGGTAGCTTCCGCTGAGAGTGTTGTAATCTTCCCTTACACAGATTAGTTTTACTTTTGTAGGTGAAGGGAATATGATGACGTAAGTTCTGTCGTCCAGCTTTTCCACGGCCTGTCTTGATAGTGATATAGTCGTCCGCTTGCATGATTCGTCTATGGTCTGGGTCTTGATGAGATTCTGGATACAGTTGGGTTGGCTTCTAATTTGCTGGTTAACCTTTTCTTCGCACAGATACCACGTGACCTTCGGGCTTTCAGCCTCTATGTACACATAGAAATCTCCTTCGGTTGCTATTAAGGGATAGGGAGGTATAAGAATCTGGTTATATTTATTCGGAATTAGTGTAAGTTTATAAAGGTTATAGGTATTCAGGGAAACGACTGGGAATCTAAAAATTATAACTATTTGCTTTAGATGAAAATACGACTCAGCTTGAATAATTTTATAATATTCTTTAAGCTCTAAATTGAATATCTGTTCATTCTTATAAATTTCTTTTAAGCTCTATTTAATATAATAATTATTTAGTACATGTGTACTTAACGTCGAATGATGCATGAATGGAGTGAATGAGTACAAGCTAAAATGTTTTTAATCTTATGGAGTTCGTTAACTAAACTATCTATACTATTTTCAAAAGTAACCAAAACTTAAGCAAATTACGTGTACTTACGGACGCTAGCTTCCGCTTGCGCACTGTAATATTGTTATACAAAGCAATTTCATCTGGTTGGTCTAAAAAGTTTTTAGTTGATGTCCTTTTTACACGTAGCCAGCTATCGGGAAATCTATTAGAATTTATAGTACGGGTCGCTGGCCTTTTAATTTTATTCAGTATACAACAAAGATTGAGTAACTGGTTGCTCTCACCTGTACCGGTATAATTTAAAACATTCTCATTCCAAATCCTTATTAACCTAATTAACTCATTCGGATTTTCATCAAACTCCGACATGAGATGCATAGCCCTAAAAATAGTTTCGCTATCAAAGCACTGACCTGGCCCTGCTGGGGCTCGCAGTTGCTTTGAATATGGCATTTCTAGGCTATTACTATGTAACCTATCGCTACCTATATTTAAACCTTATTCCCGCTAGCGAGACTGCGTCGATTCAGGCTCGCTAGGCCTTAATTCCTTAGATGGAATTTATGAGGCAGGGACTAAGTAAATATATTATTAAATTTATTAACTATCGCTAGCGAGACTGCGTCGATTCAGGCTCGCTAGGCCTTAATTCCTTAGATGGAATTTATGAGGCAGAGTCTAACTACTTAATCAGGGAAAGGAAGCAACACGAGATCGATTCAAGTGTACTTACTTATCGCTGATTTTCATGGTCCTTGGTGTTTTTTCTGAATCGATTTTTGGATTCCCCTCCGGAACTGCGGTCTTCAGGTTCTTACTCCTCGATTAGGGCGATGAAGCCGGCTGCCCGCGATCGCACGCGCACGACTGCGATAGTTTTACGGTCGCGATACGGACTAGCTTCGAGAAGACTACGACTGCGCCAAATACGGAAGCTGCAGCCGAAGGGTCGAAAAAAAACCAATTTACTATAACTAATTTAATTAAAATATAAAAATTACAATTAATTTCTTAAACTAGTGACCTAACTCGAAGTTGGAATTAGAATGAATTCTGAAATGCAATTCGCGGCGGCGGCGGCGTGTCATCGGGTTTCTGCTTGTGTCAGCGCCTCGTGTCCGCGCGGCGCTGATGCTTGTTGCGAAGGTCGAATCGACTCAGCGTTCCTCGTAGAGAGTCGCTATGTAATTTACAGATAAACATCCAAGACTCGAAAGCAAACATTCGTACTCATCATACAAACATCTGCCCCGACCGGGGATCGAACTCGGGACCTTAAGCTTCACAGTCAGGTTCTCTAACCGCTGGGCTATCCGGCCGTCATATTCTGTGAGTATATTTTGTGAAACTATAGACGATACACAAATAAAAGTGTTTGTCAGCGATTTTTTTGGGTTTTAAGCAATTCTTCAATCACTTCTGTTTGTAGTGAAGCTGCAGCACTCATATCAAGAGGAACCTCACGTTCGTAAGTTTGTACTTGAGAAAAATCCCATGTTGTTTATTTACAAATAGACTGTTTGGTTTATTTGATAAAACTAAGGATGAATGGAATCCTTTGGAATGCAGGCTGCCAACGTTTTTCAAAGTCAGTTCCGATAAGATGTTATCTTATGGTTTTCTTACTAGTAGGTCAAAGTCAACGCTATCTTAAACCTTAAACAAAGCTTTGTTAGTTACTCGTATGCAGTTGGATTAGGAAACAAATAATTGAGAATATTATAATTACTACGCGACTTAGATTGACCTCATATAGTCAAAAAATTATCACACTTGTTTATCAATTTTCTAGAAAATATTATCTCAAGGCTCAATAGATAGCGATGATTTAAACAGCCGTTATCAAAGTAAAACAAAGTACAAGATTTGTGATAATTGCGAGTTTCGTAAAAGAATGTTCAGATATAATTAGTAGAAAGTTTTTTTGGTGTGACGGATCCGTAAGAGGTTTTAATTAAATAAATAAAAAAACATTCGGAATCTTTAGTAGATCTCACACTACATATTTTCACCTGTGTTGCATAAGTGTGGTAATTTGAAAGACCTTGGATATGTCTTACCAATGCAACTCGATTCATTCGACTCACTGTCTCATATTTCACAAAATAAAACAGTGGTTTAAGCTATTTTTAAGACCATACAATGTTGTTCTAGCTGTATTGACAGCCATTGGGCTACCTTGTGCCTGGCATGGAAGCAAATCCGTGATAATTTTGCATTAATGTTTCTAATAATATAATCGTAATTAACTAAGACATTAACAATAATTATTCGAATTAAAATCCATACGCAAACACGAATGCATGCACGAGTGGTTAGGAAAATTCTTTGTCTAGAAAAAAACCACTGTAAACATCCTAGCGGACCGACAAAAATGTTAATATTATGATTATTTACGCGTTCCGCTATTATTGAAATGATGTAAGTTGGAGCGCACATTACACACAAAGATACAACGAATTTACTTAGAATTTTATCGCTTTTGAGTATTAAAACTAACCCTTTATACCTAAGTTAATGTCACACTAATCACACTTCACACTAGCATTAGAAATGCAAGTTTTTGAGTGTGTGTGTACTAGTGTGTACTACACACTACACACTGTGTAGGTTTGTTACCTCTTTATTTCACTATCAGTGAGTCCCATAATAGTTTTTGTTTAAATAGGTTAACATAAGTTACTTAAATCGTGTTGTAAATTAAATTTACTTAGTATTGAATCATTTCAGTCGATTCGTGAGTCTACATCGAAAAGATTAGTCTCAGAACTTAATAATATGTATAAAAGTGTTGCTGAGTGAATTCGCAATGATTTATGATTAGACTGTAAAGTTATTAAATTATTACTTACATCAAATGTGTAGCGAATAATAAATTTTCTAAGGCTATAAAACCATAAATATCGGTCGTAAATACTTTTAGCATGTAATATTGAAAATGGTACAAGTTCTAGTAATTTATAAAAAAAAAGTTTTTTTTTTAAATGGTAAAATGTGGGTACACTAATAATAGACACTAAATACCAGTCGAATTATAGATGCGTTGTCAATACAGAGGGATGCGACTCCATAGCAGAGGAGGTCCACTCCGCAGTTAAAGGTCTACGGCAAGCAGGTAACGGTAGAAATAGAAAGAAACATATTCGGGACCTTCCGTACTACGTAGTAGGTATTCTAACGAACTGCGTTGCCACTCAATCGAAGTGAACAGATTATTGACTTGTAATTTTTCCGAGCAAATAATTCTGATTCTAAAGAACTGCGAATATAAAGTAAATAACTGACCTCGCACTACATAAATAACTACCTATTTACGGTTAGCTAAAGGTTGTGTCATTTTCAATAAACTGTCTGAACCTGTCGAAACGATTCAAGGAATTTCAGTCTTTGGCTAGTTTACATATAATAATGAGTTTCATAATATGTTCATAATTTAATCACAATGACATTGTTCAAAGTAGCATCCAATTCCTAACTATACAGTCATTTTACGTTTCTATCCACCATAGAACGTTGTCACAATAAATATAAAAATTTCCCCAAATTTTACCGTGTGGTGTTACATTTGGAATAACATCTCTTCATTTCTTCCGAAGCTGTCATAAAAGGCGACTAAGCAAAAATGGCAAGGTATGTCTAGACTAGTAACAGGTCGCTATTTAAACCTCTTCCATCTATCTTTAAACCTAAAACTATGTCAAAAAGGCTACGAAACGTGAAAAAGTCATAGTTTTAGCTTTGTAACGCTGCGTTGTACTCTACCTATCCTATTTCAAAACAAGCGTGACGTATGAAAAGATTTCTTTGGCCAAACAAAGCAACATCACTATGAAGTTTACTGTAAACAGATTCAAGAATCGATCGATAGGTACAAGTGTTACACCAACTAGTCTAAATTGACATATAGACTAGCTAGAAAACCTGCTATGACCTTGTTACCGCGAGTATAACCTTCTTGACCATATGACCTAATAACCGCATACACGATACCAATTCAGCATGGGCTGATATGGGCACACCGCTTCCGTTCCGTTTCACCGGACGGTAGAAAACAGGAGTGTGGCATTCCGATAATGACAATGTTAATTATACAATGTATACGTACCATACTATACAAACATTGAACAAGTAAATGTTTTGTAATTCATATTTCATTTAATTTCATGCTTTTTTGCCACTTTTAGGACAATATTAGGTTTAAACTAAGGAGAAAGAAGGATAACCAATTTATCCTTAGTCGCCTCTTATGACATCCATGGAAGAAATGGAGACATATTATTCTAAACCCGACACCACACGGTGGAAGAAATACGTGTTCGCAAGAAAGAATATAAAATACAACTCAATATACTACTCTCATTTTTAACACAAAAAACAATACAGTATAGATTATAGTAATTATTAATCAAGACAACAGTCGGTGTATGTGAATTAAATTTAGAATTCTTCTTAACGTTAGACAAGTAACGTAAAATTAGTGTTAAACCTCGCAAGGTTGAAACAATTGGACAAAATATAGTTATCACTATAATCTGATTACTAAAATAGACATGACATCCAATTATCGATCAGCATTATCATAATCAATAAACTAAATCGCATGACACGAGCCCAGTAGTTTAATCTTTGAAACCCATCGATAATTAGCAAGTTTAATTGAAGAATAACAATCGGATTGACGCTCACACACTGATCAACACTCCATTTTAGTAGATTATGATGATTGACGATGATATTCACTGGTTTAAATTTTGAAGAAACATTTTCGTTCGTTTAAAAGTCAAAATAGTCTATTCAAAATATTTTATTTCAGGCTCCTGACATTCTCTTCCAGCCAACACTAGTTTGCATTCGGATAACCAGCAATTCACTAACCAGAAACGGATAGTTGCAAAACGTGTTTTTTTATAAAAAAAATTGTCCGTGACATTTAATTTTTTACGTCTTGACAGTATCACATTGCACGAGCCACCAATACATAACAACCTACTTTTGTTATGGGATGGTTAATAGTGCCTCCTTAGCAAACATTACTAAACGCTTAAATTACACAGTAATTCTTAGGTAGGTATTTAATAACACTATAAATCTATTGCAAGTAAACAAAAATCGATCTTATTGTCTGTTGAATGTGCAACGCCCTCGTGAACGTTTGAATATTACGATTATGCAAATTAAAATGAGGTTTCTTTAAGACAGGAAGGTACATGTTAAATTTTTCGTTTAAACGCCGTACTAGTCTTTCGTACTTTTTTGATAATCACGCAAACTTTGAAGGTATGTCTTAAAGTTAACAAGATCCGTGATAAAGCAAACCAAATAGTGCGACGTTTCTCATTTCTCATTCAAGGGGTCTAATAAGTTTCGTAATTACTTATTAACATATAAACTTTCTACTGCGTCACATAACTTTTTAAGTAGTTTCGCATTTTGAGCCACTCATAAAAACTGTACGAGTAATGTTCGGCTTGGTTTGAAAACAAATTTCCGGGACTAAGCACGTTAGGAACAAAACAATTGAAAACCGCACCGCTCGGAAAAACCTGACCGGCCAGCACGCAAAGTGCGCAAGACATGAAATCATTACATTTTTTCCCGATTGTCATTTCCACTTGCATTTATTCTTTCGCGATTCAACTGTTTAATTCGAACTCAGAACTTCGCACCTCCTGCGTATACAAATGGTTCACAAATGCGCAAACAAGGCCAAGATTCGACGACAGTCATTTATTTTCAACTAGATACCCGCAGACTTGGTTAGTCAAAAAACAATGGACGAGCGTAAATAAAACGACTATTTGCTCGTTTTGCGAAAGGCGGGCATGCGCGGACTCCACAAAAGTTCGCGATTCATGTTCTAACGGAATGTGGGTACGAAAACAATTGAAGAGCGCCGCCAAGGACACTAGCCCAACAACCAAATATCTGGCCGCCCACACGCACTAAATAAAGCTAAACTTTTTCACTAATACGGAACTAGTGCTGGCCGTACGCCATTGCGATTATCACATGACGCGGCACTCACCTTCATGTCGTCGAGCATGTCGCAGGCGGAGATGAGCGACGCGGCGTCGGGGGACAGCTTGATCACACCCATGGTGCAGTCCGTGATCAACTGATAGAATATTGGGACGGGCGAACTAGTCGAACAGTTACGCGCGTCGGTAGTTTTGAGGAACACAGAGCGCGAGACGAGCTCACGCTGTGACCGAGCCGCGTGGACTGACTGCCGGCAGCCGCCGCGGCCAGTGAAAGGGCCCTGACGTCACGCCGATAACGCCGCGACTTGTTGCTACATCTCCCATCTCACTCACACCCCCCCAACCGCATCACGCCGTCCCCCTCCCACAATATGATACCCACCGTTTGATTAAACGCACCGAATCGGCGCTATCGTTCTGCACACCGATTTCGATTTTTATTCAGTGCAACAAAGAACGGAATCGATTCTGACCTTGCCGCGAATGAATGTGAAAGGATGCCTTAGTTTGTTTTTGTTACACAACCCGACACCAAAACAAGTTGTTTTTTAATGGAGTTATATTTAACGCGCTATGTTGAGTAAATAAAACAGTTATTGACCTTTAAGAAGGTTGCCAAAAAGCCCATTTGGGTTTGTGCCTGTAGAGGGTCTACGGATGACGTAGACGCGCTACGCCCACGCCCGCGGGAGCCTGCGGCGTAGCGTTGCTACGCAACGGGAGTGCGTAGTAAGTGCGAAGACACTAGAGTATACAAAGTATACAAAATAGTACAGGATGTAGAGACGCGAACGACGAAATGACGTAGGAGGGAGGGGATTTAAAGATTTTTAGCTAATCATTTAAATTGGAAAGATCAGATGGATTTAGGACGGCGTCAGCTATTATTAGTCCGTTGAAAACATTTGAAGAACAACACAGAATTTTTATGTCCATTTTGGTTTCTTTTCGCTTATAAGTTCCACAAAAATGGTGCCCATCTCTAATAAATTAATACTGGTATTTATTTAACCTTATCTTTTAGCCCTGAAACTTTCTAATAATGATTATGTTAAGCAATGGTACCTATCGCTGATTCTTATCAATTCAGATAGAATGCCGAAAATAAATTGATTCGGGAGTATTTGGCTCCGATGTCAAACGAATCTTTTTAGTTGATCGCTCGATACAAAAAGTTTTTTTATTATAAATATTTATTTTAGCTGTTGACCATTACATTTGCATAAATAAAATTTGCAGCGCTCGCTTTAATTGAAAATAGGTTTTAGGCTGCGGCTTTCTCGTCAAAATAAATAATTAGAAGAGGTACTAACGAACATTTGTCTGGTTTACAAGAATTTAATCAAACTTGACCTCTTTTTGCTTTTTCTTATAGTTTTTTTTTGCTTGTTTGTTTAGGCGTAAAAATATATGTTACCTGTTTTCCGTGGACATTTCGCGAGGTCTCGCCGGCGGTACCTCAACTACAGTCTAGCACATTGCCTAACCGCGGATTAGTCGAAAGGCGGCATAGGTCGCACTTCGTCCTTGAACTCCCGCGGCGGGACCCGTCAGCGTCGACAGGTGAAATGAAACTGGTATGCTGAGGTCATACACGCGGAGTCTCGCTTATGGTAAACTAGCTTTTGCCCGCGGCTCCGCTCGCGTTAAATTCGGGGTATCACAGAAGAGATAGCACACATACCAATTTATAGCTTTCTACATTGAAAACTTCCACCCCTCACTTTAGGTAAATGGGGGGTTTTGAAGACACAAAAAGTAGCCTATGTCACTCTCCATGCCCTAAACTATCTCTACCAAAAAAATCACGTCAATCCATCGCTCCGTTTAGCCGTGAAAGACGGACAAACAAACAAACAAACACACTTTCACATTTATATATTGGTACGGATACATAGGTACATCACGCGTGTATTCCCAAATAGTAGGCAGAGCTCATGAAAAGTTACATAGATATGCCTTGCTCATTTCGCGCTCCGTGACCACTTTCAGCTTAATAAAAGGTATAACAGTGACAGGTTACTAGTCTGCCGCCTACCTAAACCATACATTCACGCCTATCCCATTCATTCTAACGTTCATTCAGTAAATAAATTGTAAGTTATCCTTAAAAAAAGGTGGCGGAAATCCCTGTGTATCGTGAAGCGGGAATTAATGCCTGTTTCCTGTTATACCTTTGATCATCTTTCTTGCAATACAATTAATTTCATCCTAATCTTTGTCCATTTATTTTGATTTTTGCATTGGCGTTAGGTTATTAAAAATAATAAGGCAAACACCCCAGTGTTTGACCTACTAGCACAGAATAAATAAGTAAGTACCTACTACCTAGAGAAGGTCCACTCCTGAACTAGTTTAGGCATAAAATATTGCTGTCTTTTTCTACCTTTACTTGCTTGGTCTCGCACGAGCGTACGTTAAGTAAGGTATGGATCTCCCTTGGTTGATAGTATTTTTTATTATTTGTTGTTATAGCGGCAATAAAAATACGTAATCTGTGAACATTTCAACAGTGATTCGTGAGATAAACCCTCAAAACCCTGGTGACGGACGGACGGACGGACAGCGAAGTCTCAGTAACAGTGTCCCATGTTCACCCTTTGGATACAGCACCCTAAAAATAAATAACCTAGCATTTAAGAACCTGCATTGTTATTCCGATTTCCGAGAAATTCCGCCGACGGTTCCGTTGATTGATTTATTAGCCCCGCCTCGTGACAGGCGGGAAAAGTTTTTCTATTTACGAATATAAAAATGTATTAAGAGGTGAAATAACACTAGTTCTACCATGCGACTTTACGCTGGGGTTTGTTTTAGATGTACAACTATAAGTCACATAATAAAGTGTAGTGATCTTAACAAATTTTCAGTTTCGATGTAACAAGGAATATACAATCAAGAAAAAAACATTATTTTCCTAAATGGAGTAGTTAGTAGTAGTAAACTTTGTAATAGGTTACTAGCCTGTTACCTTACACATACGTTAACCTATTTCCAACGATTCTATTACCAAATGGAAACGTTATGAAATTAACACATCATACGCACCAAAAATGTACATGCAATCAAGTAAATTTGACGTATTTTGATCGAAATGTGAAGCAGTAATATGGAATAAGTAAGTACCAACCGTCGGGTTCTCATTCAAAAAGTTTCCCGTAAAATTGCTTCACACGTCGACTTTTTGGAACGGAACAGTAATGCGTCCCAGCCAAAGCAATAATAAAACTCGCGGAGTTTGAAGGACGACGAATAATTTGGGACGATTTGAAGGGAATTGACGAGCCCAAACATAGGGCGGGAGACGAGAAATAAATTGAAAATTTCGGTTTAAAGTTGCAAATATCAGACGCAGATCACACAAAACGTATACACAAGCGATGACTGCGTCGCAATTTGTAGCCACTTTTTAACAGACTTCAAAAAGGAGGAGGTTCTCAATTCGACCTATTTTTTTTTTTTTTTTTGTGTGTATGTTACTCGATATCTCGAAAACCTCTGGACCGATTTTCAAAATTTTTTTTTTAATCGAAAGGGTATAACTCCAAATTGGTCCCATTGGCACGAAACCAGGATCTGATGATGGAATCTTGGAGAAATCGAGGAAACTCTTCAAATTTTATATGGAGATGTACGGCGTTTTCGGTAATTTGTTGATGAAGTCAAGATTTTACATTCAGTAAACAGAATACTTTTAAAATATTGCTAATTTGAAGTCGGTTTTTTTTTGTTTAAAATTATAATCATGGCATAACTTTTCGGGTTTAAGTTAGGTGAAAGAGACAAAACAGTGACAGTGCTTGTCACATAAAATATAGTTCTGATTTTTCCTTAGTGTAAGTAATGAAGAGATGTTATTCTTAACCCGACTCCGTTAATAATAATTACGGCTTGTGTTACAGTGGAAATCAATACATAAATAGGTATTTATCTTCTTGTAATTTTACCATTTTTTATTACTTTTACTAACGTCAATTTAAGAGGTAGGTATAATTCAGAAAAAATGTCGTAGGACTCGAACCAAGAACCTTGACATTCCGTGTCACGAGTCACGAGCTTACCCTTATGCCAAAGTAGGTCAAAAACAAGAGTTAGCACGAGACACGATAGTTTCTAACAGATTGATCGATCGATCAGCGATAGACGGCATGGATCGATGGAATGAAATAGTAGAAGGGAATATTTGGTGTTAATCGGTCAGCGTCGACCGGTGCTATCGATCGGTAATCGATCCATTGGTTAATCGACCGGTATCTGTCGATCGATTAAAGCTACGACTACCGATAGATTGGTCTGGTAACACCCTTATCACAATGAACGTAACAAGCTTTCCCATTATAAAGAAAATACGTCACTATGTCGTTAACTGTAAACAGAATATCTATAATATCAGAATATATGTGATAATGAAATCCGTAACGATATCATAGATACCTGTTTGTTGATAAAACTTAAAAATATAATTTCAGTAGTTTCTCATTTTCTTTTGTAAATAAAAAAAATGTGTGCCATCAGAGTCCCGCGCCCCGCCTTCACCCCCTTCGCCTTCATCGCACCGCGTGCACATTCAATATTTTTTTGGGAATTACCCGATGAAAAAAAAAAAGTTTTTTTTATTTTGTTGTGTCAGATTTCATTACACCCTGTATAGTGGGTTAGGACCCATTGGTTCGAGTACGTATAGAAACAGACAGACATCTTATACTCAGCAGATCGTACCGAGTTGAATTTAATAGAGTTATTATTATTACCGTTTGGTGGGCAAGCGTTAACGTGGAGTTCTTTGTTCGTAGGTCACGCATAAACTGCTGTTTGCTTAAGGCCTTATTATAATTGAGTTTAAGCTATTTACTACGTACTTACGCAATGCGGATAACTTTAGGAACGATTGAGTGTGGTTTATAGAGTTGCTAATAGATAAAGAACACGGTAGTTGCCAATCCCAAGAAACGAAAAAACAGATCCCTAGTAAAAATGGAAAATGATACCGAAAAAACTGAAGATAAGCAAAGAATGAAGTATTCAAATGTATATTTTCTATGTGGCGTCGAGTTTAGAATAACACCTCTCCATTTCTTCCGTGGATGACTTTAGAGGCGACGAAATAGGTTTAGGTGTGCTTTAGGCGACGGGCTAGCAACATGTCACTATTCTACCTATACCATCTGTTTGCAAACTTAAAACTATGCTTGAAATGGCTTCGCAGCGCGAAATAGTCATAATCATAGTTTTGTCTATGGCACGTTTCGTATGCTCTGCCTACCTCATCTGGGAACACAGGCGTGATTGTATGTATGTATGTGTATGTAATTTTGACAATAGTTTGTTACTTCAGTTAGAGATTAACACTAGTGTTGTCTCGGAAGCAAACCCGATCATTTATAAACAAATTTACTCAGCGAGAATAAAAAAACAAGTCCATAACAATAACGAAACAAAAAACATGGCTACCGCAAATGTCTCGGGAACCGGTTTCCGAAAATCTCGATTCCGCTCTTGACTTTGAAAATGGCGCACCAATTAAATAGTTACGTAATAAAATTGTGGGATCACTAAAAAACGCACAAGGACTTAAAAAGTAAAGGCGAGACAAAATTGAAAGTGGATAGGAATTGTGGGTCATTGTCACTCAATCTGTGTACGCGGTGGCTAATACCAGATAGTTTACATTGCGTAGTGATAAAACGGATAGGTACAGTCACGAACCGGGATTGTTGAGCCACTTGCCACTGTTCGCAATTTAGACGTGTAATCAATGACCGATGTGACCGACTAGATGTTAGCTATTGGATTAGTATTATACGACCACGTTTTTTTTTTTTTTTTTTTTAATATAATGGGGCATGGTGTCCGACCGCCAGGAAAAAATCCGTTATGGACACCGAGAAGGGAGGCTCGGTCAGTGCCACGACTCTCACGGGCTAAAAACCCGACGGTCGGACCCACACCCCCCATGGGTTATCGTGGATAATTTTTTCCACGTTTGATTCTTTTTATATTTTATCTACCCATGGCGTTTTCTTTTCACTCAATTACAATGCCATATATTTCAATAACAATGTCACTTAAAATTAATACAAAAAATAATTCATAATACAATAAAAAAACAAATCACAATAAATTAAAATTAAAATCAAAATCAAAAATGTCGGCGCAATTACAATAATCCAATAATATAATGTCAGTGTAAATTCAATCAAATGTCAAAAAATTTTTGACGGCACAACACGCACAACTAACAACAAGAATGACAGAAGAAGGACACAACAAAAGGAGAATTTAAAAGGCACATTCAAGAATGCATAATATTCTATGGGGCAGCCCTTCCACCGGTCTCGCTTATGACAGAACCTGCACCGTAGTTCATGGTAGAGCCGTTTCCTTTTACGACCACGCGCATCACTTTGGCCGAGAATTCTAAGAATGCCTTGCGCGCGCGGTTGTCCTCCATGAGGGCTCTAAAGTTGGACTCCTTGATCTCCATTCCCGTTCTCTGTCCGCAGTCGTACCTCTCCCGATCGAACCGAGGACAGTCGGCGAGCACGTGGCTCACCGTCTCCTCGGTCCGATCATCGCAAACACAGAACGGGGACGGAGCCAACTTGAAACGGTGCAGGTATTGCCTTAGGCCACCGTGGCCTGTTAGTGTTTGGGTGGTCAGGCTATCCAGGTTGAGCTTGCCCAAAACCTTATGTGCTGCTTTAACGGATCCAAAGAATAGTCTGGTAGTTGACCCGGTCTCCGAGCCCGCGTAACGCTCCTGCCAGACCGACAGCGTCCTATTCCTCAACAACCGTTTAGCAAAAGAGATTGGGAACTTGTCGTACGCGGGGGATCTCTTGTTGTGGAGGGCGGCGTCTTTTGCCAGTTCGTCGGCCCTCTCGTTCCCCACTATACCGGCGTGCGCTATGATCCAGCAGAGTTCGATCTCGAGGCCCTTGGATTGGGCCTCTTTCAAACTCCGCTGGATCTCGCCAGCCAGTGGGTTCAGAGAGGACGGGTCCACAATAGACTGGATCGCTGACCGCGAATCGCTCAGTATGCTGCAGCCAGTCCCGCTCCGGAGCGCCAGACCTACGGCTTTGCCGATGGCGACCATCTCGGCCTGGAAGACGGTGCAGTATGACTCAAGTCGGAATCCCGACTTTTGAGTCTCTACACCGCCGTTCCATGCCGAGACCGCCAGACCGACTTTACCCTCGATCTTACTGCCGTCGGTGTATAGTGCCATGCCGCTCTCTTCTATCTGCAGAGCCTCCTCCTGTGTGTTGACGAGCCGGAAGGCTGTCAACACTCGCTCTGCAGGATGCGGCATGTCACCAAGGCTCCGTTTCGGCTGCAAGACCCGGTCCGGCAGCTCCTCGAGCGGGCGACCCCTCTTGACCTCATACAGGTCGTGGTTTTCCCTCGCCCTGAGGTCCAGAGGGAGCAGCCTGGCCAGCAGCAAACTCGCGGTCAACGAGACCGTCCTATGGGCCTTCGCAATTTTGAGTGCGAAGACCCTGGAGATCCGATCCAGCCTTTTTCTAATGTGGACCCTATGCAACACCACCCCCCAAGCCCCTACCGCGTACAGAATTGTCGGCTCGACCACGGTGAAATACAGGGTCCGCAGGATTTCGGGGTTCAGGCCCCATTGGACCCTGGCCATACGGGCCACGACTTTGTAGAGGCTTAAAGCCTTAGTCGTGACCCTCTCGACGTGGACTCTGAAACCGAGGCTGCGGTCAATGGTTAGCCCAAGTATTAGGACGCTCTCAGATATCCGGATCGGAACGGTATCCATGGTGAAGTTTGGCGCCTCGTACCTCCGTTTTTTGGTGACAACCATACACTGGGTTTTGTGAGGCGCAAACTTCAACTTGTTACTCCGTCCCCAATCCGTTACTGTATTGAGAGCGTCATTGACCACAGCCTCGAGTTCCGGACCCGTGTCCGCCGCGGCCAGGATGACAATGTCGTCCGCGAAGGCCTGCACCTGTGCATCCATTGAGTCCGCTTTCCTGAGTAGGGGGTCCAATTGGATGTTCCACATGAGTGGACCCCCTATGGACCCCTGGATGCAACCCCTGCTGGTCCCTGCACTCACCGACTGACCCATGTAGTTGAGCCGCACAGTCCTCCCATCCAGGTAGCTGCACACAAGGCGGAGAGTGCCCATCTCCCTGACCTTGGCCGCCATCCCGTTCACGATGGCCGGCCACCATGCCCCATCAAAGGCCCCCTCTATGTCCAGGGACACCACGGCCACTATCTTTTTACACCTCACCCCCTCCCTCACGTACGTGATCACATCGTACAGCGCATCCTCGGTGGACTTCTGAGGCGTGAATCCGTATTGCCGGGGGCTGATCTCCCCCCTCCGGTGCAGGTCCCAGGAGATTCGGTTGAACAACATTTTCTCCAGGACCTTACCTGGCACCGGAAGGAGGCCGATCGGTCGGAAAGCTTTGGGTGTTGTGTAGCTTTCCTTCCCCGGCTTTGGTATTATTCGGATCCACGCCTCCTTCCATATCCTTGGGAAGTGTCCGATGCGCAAGGATGCGCTGTACAATGCGAGTAAGATGGGGGAGGAAGTCAGGACGTGGCCGCAGATGTCCGAGGTGATTCCATCGGCTCCTGGGGCCTTGTTTGGGTTCATGGTGGCCAGTACAGCTTGTGCCTCTGCCATCGAAAACGAGCGGACGGTCAGGGGCTCTATGGCTATTCTACGCCGCACTTCCTCCGCCGCCCTCCTGGTCTCCGCCTGTTCTTGCGTGTCATCCGAAGGATCGTCCGGTGGAAAGAACGTATTGACCAGTAGGGCCGCGGAGCTCGCGGCGTCCAGGGCACTTCCATCACCGGGATCCTTTAGGAAGTCCTCTTGTCCTGCTCCTGCCTTGAGGCTTGCTTTGATGACTCTGTAAGAGGTTTTCCACATGTCCTCTCTCTTTTGGCAGGAACAGAACTCCCTCCAACTTTCGGTGATGGCATTCTCTATCTCCGCCCTGTATGCTTCCCTGGCCCGCGTGTACTCCTGGATGACTAGCGGCTTTCTAAATGGATTTGCCTTCGCTATCCTCCTACGCAGCCTCTTAACCTCGCTTTTACTCTTGGACAACTGTGGTGTCCACCACCTAGGCACTTTTCTGCGCGATTCTCTCTTTGTTTTTTGGAGGAGCTCATCACAGGTAGCCTTGATGATGGAGGTGTACTGACCAACGACTGTCTCCAATTCCTCCGCCTCCGCGATGCCATCTATTATTTCTGTGGTGAGGCTGCTCTCTTCGGTCAATTCAGCGAGTCTCTCCCGGAAAGCGGCCCAGTCCGCCTTTTTCGTGTTGTAGATTTTAGTGTTAGCCTGACCCTCGGACCCCTCCGGAATTCTCAAGTTTATTGAAAACTCTATCCGGCGGTGGTCCGAGAGGCCGGCGTCGTCCTCTACAACCTTCCAACCCTCCACACTGCCGAGGAGCGAGGCCGTACACGCCGTGATATCCACTATGCTCTTGTACAGCCTCCCCCCCCGGCATGTGTAAAAGGTTGGAACAGACCCTCTATTGAGGACTTCCAGACCGCTTTCCGAGAAAAAGTCGCTGAGATCGGCTCCTCTTCTGTCCTCCTTTGAGCAGCCCCACCAATGGCTCGACGCGTTGACATCGCCCGCCAGCACAACCTCCACCCCCGGCCCCGTTGAGTCCAGCACCTCTCTAAGCCGGCGGATGTAGTCCTCAATACGACGGTCTCCTTCAAAGTAGATACTTATCACTAGGAGCCGTCTTTCTCCGATCATGATGCTGACCGGAACTATGTTCTTGGTGATCATATTTCGGTCAACAGCCACTCGGAGTTTCGGATTGAGGACCACCACCGCCGCCTTGACCGGTCCAGGCCCCTCAGCAAGCTGGAAAACCTGGTGAGGCGCTACCAGCAATCCTCCGGAGCCAACGTAGGGTTCTTGGAGGATCAGCAAGTCTGTCCTGCTGACCTCCGCGTCCCTCATCAGCTCCTTCGTCGCTGCGTAGCCTCTCCCCAGATTGGCCTGCTTGACTCTGATGCCTCCAAGCTGCGTGCTGCCAGCAGGGACCACCTCAGCAGTATCGGATTTGTGATCGAGATATGCGATCCCATTTCTTCCACTCCGGGCAGTCCCTGCTGTACGCTGGGTGGGTTGACTCGTGTCCCGTGCCCAGGCAGTTGACGCACCTCGCCGGTGCCCCCCTCGCCGCACAAGTCTTTGTGTCATGCTCACCAGAGCAATGACCGCAGACCCGCGCTGCCGAGCAGCTACCGGCGAAGTGCCCATAGCCCAGGCACCTGTAGCATTGCACCACCGGCGAATGGTCAAGGGCGAGCAGCTTTTGGTATCCGAGCCGGACGTTTCTGTCCCTGAGGCGGTTCCAGGTTTCAGTGTCGACCTCGAGGATGACGTTCGTCACCTCTGAGGTCCTCCCCCTGGTCCGCCTCAGGACCCGAATCTCCGGCTTGCTGTCCGTCTCCTTGCCTAAGATGCCGGCGTTTTGCCTTACCACAGCATCAGGAATCTGGGCATCCGAGAGGTCCTTCGCCACTCCTCCGAGGCGAATGAGAGGCTTTTTTAGTGTGGGGGAGGTCGCTTTTATGTTTTTACATTTTAGTTTTAACTCCCCCAGCATAGCCTCTCTATCCGCCTCGGAGGCGAGACCTAGGACCACCCGTTGATTCCTAATCCCTCTGAGGTAATCAACCCCTACACCCAGCTTGGAGGCATCAATTTTGGCCTTTAAGGTCTTGATGATTGTGGCGCTGGTCTCCTTCGGGTCCTCTGCCATGAGAAATATGGGAAAACTGGATTTGGGAGGTTTATTGTTCTCTGTTTCCTCCTCTCTCCCTCCCCTACTTCCCCTGGTCTTCTAGGGCCCCACCCCCGTCCATCCTTGTTCCTGTTTCTGAAGGACGATGGGGTCCTTGTGCCCCTCAATTTCGTCCCTCAGGGTGGGGCCCTCTTGAACCCGTTGTGCGCCAAGGGCCATGAGCAGATGGAGCTCCTCCTTTATATCCTCCAATCCGCTCTGTGCTTCGACTCTTGCTTTCTCCACTTTATTAATATTTTTTTCTGCGGCTTCGCTGGCGCTGGTCACTGCGCCACTTATTATTTCCGGGGTGATTGTTGCTCCTCCCGTGCCAGCAGCCAGCTTAGTCACGGTGACCCCGATAGTGGCTAGTTTTTTCCCAATTTTTTCGCCACTCACCGCGGCCTTACGGCTCGCTTCGGTGGCTGTTGCTAGCTGGGCTATGAGGGCTTTGTTGCCCTCATTAGCTTTTTTGAGGTCCTCTCTAAGCTTTGCTATCTCCTGTCGGAGGACCTCTCTTTCCAGCCTGTCGGGGTCGGTGGAGGCACTGAAAGCAGTCTCTAGTCGCCCCACGGATTCGAGGATTTTGTTTAACGTTACGCTTGTTCTTCGGTCAACCTCCGCTGGGGGGGCCGCCCTTGTTGTAGGCGGCTCTCTCCTTTCTAATTTCTTTAGGAGGTCCCCCATGTCGCCACTGTAGGCTCTTTCGGTCTCCCGTAGGCTTAAGATGGCTGACTCCATCCGCTCCTCCAGTCTCTCTGCCCTGGCCCGCTCAAATTGAGATGCCGTTCTAAGATTGGCTGTATGGGCCTGCTCGGCAATGAGCAGCCTTTTAAGGTTTTCGGCCTTTTCTCTTTGTCTCTCTGCTATGTGTCTTGTTCGGGAGTCCGCCAGTCGGAGCACCATCTCATATAGTGAGTGCAGGCGCTCCACTGTTGACTCCCTCACTGACGTTTTGAGATTTTTGGTTTGCTCGAGCATATTTTTGGCTGCTTGCAAGATCTCATTTGCCCTAGCTGGCATCTCACTGAGCAGGCCTCCTCCGCAGATGAGCACAGAGGAGCATCTGGAGCCGTCCTCCAGGCGGCCGGAGTCTTCCCTGTCCTCTGGCTCGCTCGCCAGCCGCGTCCCGTTTCTTACTGCAATTTCGCGGGCGCTTCTTATTTGTGCACGGATGCGCATGACAGCGGATTCAGATCTCGTTTCAGTTGTATGTTTGGGGACCGTTATGGGTGGCGTTTGCCTGCAGGGGGTAGAGGCGGCTGTGGGAGCCCCCGCCCCGTCCTCAGGTTCTGTGTGGACCGAAGGGTCCTCCTGGGACTGCAGGTCGTGGTACGTCCATTCCTCTTCGCCCCTATTGGTCCCCATCTCGGTTTGCTCCACGTTTTGGTTATCGAGCTCTTTTATGGGTCGGTCTCCTTCCCCCCCTCCGGCCCCGCGGCCCCCGTCCTCTATGGGGTGGGTAGGCTGGGGGGCGCCACTTACACAGGGGGGGTCGACCGCTGGGTGATCTGGCTCTTGGACTCGAGGTGTTGGCTCCTTGTTCTCAATAGGAGGGTTTTTCTCTAAGGCCTTAGGAACATTCTTTATTTTAGACTTGTCTGTGGAGCTAACCGTTTTCGCTGTCGCCGGTTGCTTCGCATCCGTCGCACTTTTGGCGTTTGCTGGGCCCGCCTTTGCAGCTTTGGAGCTTGGCGGTAAACGAGTTCTGAGGGTGTGGCCCCCTGGAGCCCTCCTGTCAGGCTGGGAGGACTGTGACGGCATTTTCTGCGTTGGGTCGACCGGTTGGTGTTAAGGTGGAGTAAATATGTAATAAATTATAAGTAAATAAGCTACGTAAAGTTAGGTCTAGATTAAAATTTAAATAAATAGGTATTAAAATTAAATTTCAAAATGGATCTATTGAGAGATAAATTAAGAGTCAAAATTTAAAACTAAAATAAAATTCAAAAGTAAAATTAATAGTAACAAATGTCAAGAGTAAAATTATAAATAAAATTTATAAGAATATACGACCACGTTACAAACATAGGTATAAAGTGGCTCAACAATCCCGGTTCGCGATGGTACATTAACGTTTTCACATTGAGATTAGCTCGACATGTTTTGAGCTGACTCGCGACCCATCAGGAGCAACGCGAAGCAATACCAATCGTACTGCGTCTGTATTCGTGAGCGAGCCTTGGTAGAAACTTGAAATATTCACAGAATATTTAGTTATACGTCTACCTTAAAAGCAAATATAAAAAAAAACCGGCCAAGTGCGAGTCGGACTCGCGCACGTATGGTTCCGTACCAAAAACTGCAAAAAAATCTGTTTTTTTGTATGGGAGCCCCTCTTAAATACAATTTTTTTTTTAAGTAAATATTTAATTAAATATTCTGTGAGTATTTCAAGTATTTACCTGTTACAGTTATTTAAATAGACCCAAAATAGTAAAAAAAACCACGTTTTTTCTATGGGAGCCCCCCTTAATTATTATTATTATTATACTGATTTTAGTATTTTTGTTGTTATAGCGCCAACAGAAACACAACATCTGTGAATATTTCAACTCTCTAGCTGTCACGGTTCGTGAGATACAGCCTGATGACAGACGGACAGACGGACAGACAGACAGCGAAGTCTCAGTAATAGGGTCCCGTTTTTACCCTTTGGGTACGGAACCCTAAAAAAAGATATATATTTGAAGAGGATTTCCACACAAAAAACGTGATTTTGCGCAGTTTTTGGTACGGAATCCTTCTAGTGCGAGTCTTTTATAGCACAAGTTTTCTATCTCAGTTGTAACGTAATGTCAAATTCAATGCCTTAGGAATAACCTGTGGACTTTATCGTTCAGGATTTCAAAGTATGCGTTATGTCACCTGTAAAATAACGGGGCGTGACATGTTATTGCTGAGGATACGGGTGTCCTTCGCCGTAATGTTAAAATATGTAGAGTTTTTAGATACAGCCCTATTAGTACATGCTATTTTTTCCTAACAGTGTAATATCTGGTGCATGTGTTACTGGCCCGGGACCGGAGTGTCGCGACCCGTAAGGGTGCCAGGCGTAAGCGAGCGTGCCTCGGTACCGCTCTGCTTTCAGAACAGGACATGAAAGCGTGAAAACCTGCGTCCAACGCTTTGCCTTTTTACCCTTGGATAAGTGATAATGATATACGTGCTTTTACAGAAGTAAAGAATGTCTCCATATTTTGTACACTATGTTCTTTTAAAAAAAATGTTTGTAACAAATTGTTATATCTATCTACTTGTATTTTGAAAATAAAAACTTTCTGCGAAGTTTCTTGCAGTATATTCTTTTTGGCAATGATGGTCTTTCCGAAACGCTGGTAGACTCTAAAATGACGTATAAAAGTATTCTTAGGAGACTATTTGCATAAATAAAGGCACGATTTTTTTTTATTTTGAATCTAGAGAGGACGGAAAGAAGATTATATAAATAGAGTTTGTAGTTTTAAATAGCACGGTTAAGTTTTCTTAATCAATGTGATGTCGGGATTAAATTAAGGCTCAATTCACACCGGAAGAGCAGCGCAGCGCGGCGTAGCGCAGCGACCCGCTCCGTGGAGCATGCGCGAGGATTCCTGCGACTGCTCGAGAAGCCGCTGGAATGCGTAGGAAGTCGCTGGAATTTACATAATTATTGACATATTGACATATGTATTGACAGCGGCCGTCGCGACTACTCGAGCATCCTCGGGCATTCCCGCGACAGCTCGCGCAGTCGCACGGCTTTGTTTATGGAATGCGCTGGAATTCCCGCGGATCCGCGGGCATCCGCGCGCATCGTTAGAGTTTCTCATGCGATAATAAGTCTTATTGTAATGAAAATAAAGTTGAAATTCTCATGACACTGAAACTGCGCTCCGCTACGCCGCGCTGCGCTACTCTTCTGGTGTGAATTGAGCCTAACACGTTCCCTTTCCTCCGATAGGATAGCAACCTATCACTATTAAACCATTTTCATCTGTTTAAAACCTAACATTAGGAAACATTAGCCAGAATGCACGTGTATTATTTTAATAGTGCAATGTGATTATGAAAACGTCTAAAGGCTACAATTTCAAAGGCTTATCAATAACGTATCTCGTTCGAGGACGTTTTAAAAAGTTGCTCCGAGACCTTTAATAGGCAGCCCGATTTGGTCGACGACTGGATTTAATTGAGTGAACAAAAAACACTATTTATCACATTGTGGGTAATAAACGTTTATATAAGGCAGTATTTTAGTGGGCTATGCTTACTAAAGATCAGTGAACGCATTAATTTCATTGTTGACGAGAGAGGAAATAGGTTTAGGTATGCTTTAGGCGACAGGCTAGCAACCTGTCACTATTCCACCTCTTCCATTTTTGCAAACCTATAACTATGCTAGAAGTAGCTGTGAAGCGTGATATTGTCATAGTCATGGTTTTGTCTATGTCACGTTTCGTGTGCTCTGCCTATCTAATAGGGAACACAGGCGTGATTTTATGTATGTTTGTCGACGAGATATTTTATTGTTAATTTTTGAGCATGCCCGTTCGTTTGCCTACAATATTGACTGCAATAATCTCCGGCTAGTTTATTATGTCAATAAATGTTTAAAATGCTTAATACTTAGTTACTTTCTTTTTGCCGTGTGGAGTCGGGTTTAAGATATCACCTCTCCATTTCTTCCCTAGGAGTCGTAAGAGGCTACTAAGGAAATAGATAGGTAAAGGTTTATTTTGACGATAGACTTACTTACTTCCATCCTTAGTCGCCTCTTACGATATCCACGGAAGAAATGGAGAGGTGTTATTGTGAACCCGCGCTACACGATTTTTTTTATTAGTACAACGCTTTATTATACCATCAACATTATCAAATGGAAAAAACTCTTCACTTATAAGCTCACTTAGCTGATCTGCAGCGCTATTGTCTAACGCAACAAAAATCGACATCGTTTTTAATTCGAAAGTTTGAAAATGTTTCAATTTCAAAGCTATTTTGGTTTCAACTGTCAAATTAAAATCGATGTACATGGTGCGTTAGACAATATCGCACCTCATGTCGATCAAAAATTAAACAACGCACATCGACATGCGTTTGAAATGAAGCGCGCAATTCCCATCCGACCAATAGCCGAAGCTCCTAAAGCGACAAAGTCCCCATTAGCCGTACATAAAGGGCTTAAAAAAGTAATTAACCAAACATCCATTCTTGATTGCTATTTGACAAACATCAACAGTCACGGCCTTCCGAATTTGGACCGTAAGTTAGTCGGTTAGTGTCGGTTTTGGCTCGCGCTGTCGCCACTCACGGATATAGGTCGTCCTTGGGAGGGCAACGTAATTTTAACACGGATATCGGCTCGGACTCGTTCGGACGACAAAAAAAGAAATGGCTGCCGTCGTCGGCCCTTTGCGTACGGCGTAACGGTTCCGTGTCGCCGGCGTATCGTTGCAAGTTCCAAACATTGGGTCAGTGTCGATCACAGGGACGTTTACCTTACATTTCTATAAAAAAGTATCATTGATAACGGCAAACTAGCTTTATCTTTCAATACGCTGCTCGATAACGACTAATGTTAGGTAAGTGTATGAAACCCTTCGTGCGCGAGTCAATCTTACTAAAAATTAATTCGCCTTGTTAAAATTTGACCAACTGTTAAATATGTCTCCCTGGTAGGTCCAGGAAATGAGTTACTTAATGGACCGCTTTATTTTTTCTACCAATTAACAAAACTAGGTAGCTACCAATCAAAGTTCACATAACCCGTTCACCGCGGACTGTCAATTTGACTAATTGTCAATTTTAACATATTCAATTAAAATAAACACTCAGACGTACCTTTAACGTGCGGAAGTTTGTACGTGCCGTGTGGTGTCGGGTTTAGAATATTGCCTCTCCATTTCTTCCATAGATGTCGTAAGAGGTGACTAAAGAAGTACTTAGGTTAAGATATACTTAAGGCGATAGGCGTTAGTAAGTTTTTCACCTCTTAATGTTAAATCTAAAAGATATGCGAGTAGCTATGAAAAGTAGAGTCATGATTTTGAAAAATAAAACCTAAGTTCCAACCGAACTGGAAAACTGTTCTTAATACTCGCACTGCGTCTGTGGTTGTCTCCAGATGATGGTTCACGAATTGGCTCGAAACATGACGACCTAACCTCGATATAAGAACGTGAGTAGATCCGTTATATTTCACTATGAACCATGTATATATTTATGTAAGAATATATGACGGTAATGTACACTAGACGGGCACATTATTTAAAACATTCTCTAGCCGACAAATGGGCGTGGTTCATGTTAGCAAATGCCATAATATTGAATGCTTCAGTGACGTCACCGACCACACCCAGCACAGCATAATTACCATTATATATCGTATTATCTAGCATATCTAATTAAAGGCATTTTCTTGATGGGCATTATAATATTAACAATCGCACTCTTTTGTCATTCCGTCACGTATTGATTATTTAGATACCAAACCGATAAAGAATGTATTATTTCGAATTTACTCTCTTTTAATAGTTTAGGAATATAAATAGAAGTCACTGAAGGTAAAAACTATGATACTATGGACGAATTCACGGGTGTTGCAGCGTTGAAATGCAAATTAGCTGTTGGTTTTGTAGGAAATTTGACATTTATTTTTTGATACAGTTATGAATGTAGCGATTGATTGGGCTAAAGATTACACTATAATTAAATTAGTTTATCAGTTAGATGTTGGAAAAATAGGGGACACGTGTTTATTATTAACTAGCTGTGCCCGCGACTCCGTCCGCGTGGAATAGTGACAAATTTCCCCCGTTTTTTCCACATTTTCCGCTGTTTCTTCGGTCCTATTGGTCGCAGCGTGATGTTATATAGCCTAAAGCCTTCCTCGATAAATGGTCTATCCAACACAAAAAGAGTTTTTCAATTCGCACTAGTAGTTCCTGAGATTTGCGCGTTCAAACAAACAAACAAACTCTTCAGCTTCATTATATTAGTATAGATTATACACACATCACACCCGCTTTCCCAAAGGTGGTAGGCAGAGTACACGAAACGCTACATAGACAAAACCATGCCCCTTTCTCGAATCGTAGCCACTGCCAGGGGTTTTGAGACGCATATACCCGACCACTGTTTGAAATATTTACGGTCAATTTGCACCCATAAATTTAAAGATCTCTCCTCTCCCAAACACGATGGACTGGTATCATTAAGTCCATCACAGGGAATGGGATCAACGATTGTTACCACTCTACTAGAAACAAAGACACGTGGCGACGGGTAGCGAGCGATTTGTGTCGCATTGACTTTGACACTACCACGATCACTCTGTCAAGTGTACGGTTAAGAAGAAGAAACTTGATGTTTTGTAGCAACCTACTCCGCAGCCATCCGAAGGGTTAGTGCGGTAGGCTCCGGTCGGAAACCTTTAGTTTCTTGCGACGCATTCTTCTTGGCATTGATGGTCTTTTCGAAGCGCTGGTAGGATCGAAAAAGAAGCGTAAAGGTGCTCTTAATTTGCGTAAAAAAGTATTGATTTTATTTTTATTTTACTGAGACTGTGGTGGCCCCGTGTGGTGTCGAGATAGAATAACCTCTCTCCATTTCTTCCGTGGATGTCGTAAGAGGCGACTAAGGAAATAGGTTTAGGTATGATTTAGCCCACAGGTCACTATTTCACAGTCACCAGTCACTATTTTACCTCTTCCATCTGTTTTTGAACCTAAAATTATGCTGGAAGTGGCTTCGATGCGTGAAATAGTCGTGGTTTTGACTATGTAACGTTTCGTGTGCTCTGCCTACCCTATTTGGGAAGACAGGCGTGATGTATGTATGTATGTAATTAATTTTGAATTTTATAAATTTTAAAAGGCTTTGGTGGTACTGACAGATGTAGTAAGATAGTTATGTAAGAAACGTTTATCTGTAGTTAACATGAAATCAATGGCATTTGAGTTACGAAACTGGGTCCTAATCAGCAAACTTGACTTTTGCGGTTTGTTTCTGACGTAATTTAGTTTCGGAAATGTTATTTTTTATTATTTATTGCGGTAAGTGAAGGTCGGGATTCGGTTAGGTACATTGCAACGTAATGTCCATTTTGGAGAAAAATTGAGGAACGTACATCACACCTGTATTCCCAAATGGGGTAGGCAGAGCAGACGAAACGAAACCATGACTATTCCACGTTTAGTAGTCTCTTTTCGCATTTTTTTAAGATTTCGGTTAGACAAGGGGTGGCGTGGTTTTTACAAGGCCTGAGGCTACTGGTACTTAGCTAAGATTCTTATTATAAATGCAACTATAAATTGCTTAATTCATAATTTAAAATTGACAACCCGACATTTTTTATCAAACCGTCTTAGCATAAAATCCCTAGTTGTGATGTTTTACTATTCGGTGTTTATCTCTTAAGATACTAAACGAAACTAAAAATCTTTAAAAAAATACTAATTTTTGTCAAACTGTCAATTCCATCCCTACTCACCCCGTTGTACTGTATACCACCGGTTACAGTCAGTTTTCCGGTCCCACCGCCTAAAGAAACAGCCATTCGTTGAGCCATTCTTTGATCAGGCTCGAGTACACTCCACTCGAGAGCTCTCAGTGGGAACACAACAATACCTACAATTAGTTGTGTTACAACTTTGCCGGTTGCAAACATTGTTTATACACGTGATATTTACCGCAAACCGCTGTTTTGTTTACTTTAAACGCATGGGAGGGCGAAACGTGAAATAGGGATGGTTGTGGCTATGTAATGTTTTGCATGCTCTGCCTACCGCATTTGGAAATACATAGTACTATTACCCAATCTGTAATAGAGGCGTGATGTAATATACTCGTATGTAAAGTAAGTAAGTAAATGTAGAAGTAAGTAAACACTTAATTGTACAAAAAAAGAACAAGAAATACAAATGAAATGTTAAACTCCAAAGGCGGACTTATCCCTTTAGGGATCTTTTACAGGCAACCTTTTAGAGTGTCCTACCTATCCTATCCTATGTATGTAATTATCTGCAGATGCATGCACACAGTGGCGTAGTTGAAGTTCCTCATGTAGTGAACAAATTAATGGAATTAAATAGGCACTGACCCGTGTGATGCCGGGTTAGAATAGCACCTCCCCTTTTCTTCCCGTGGGTGCGTAAGAGTCGACTCTGGGAAAGGGTTAGTGTATTGTGGGCGATGGGCTAGCAACCTGTCACTGCAATATCACGTTTAACCATCTGGATACCCTGAAATTGCTAAACGTGGCACTGAATTTTTGAATTGCATGTGCTCTGCCTAGCCCTCTTGGGAATACAGGCGTGAGAATATGTATGTATGTGTGTAGCGTATGTATGTATGTGTAAATAGGTACTGTGCGAGAAAAATCGCGAAAAAATTAAGATAACCTAGGTAATCGAAATTAGATAAGACAACTAATCCGCGTAAAATTCCATCGAGATCTTAGGCGACCTTGATTGTTATCAAAAATACAGTTTGTTTACCAACTGCTGTGGCGGTTATCGTATTATCACGAATGCTATCACTTATTACCTCTTATCGTGGCACGATTGAAAGTCATGGTCTTCTCTTGCCAATAAGTTGTATCCTTAGTGGTTGGGGACAGCCGTGAAGATTTTTAACCGCGTATTTAGGGTTCCGTAGCCAAATGACTAAAAACCAAACCCTATACAAAACAGATATTAAAAGGAAATTTAATTTGGAAGCTTTGTTCTGGCCTCAATTATTATTTATTCTTGTTTATAGGTACCTCTAAAAGTTCTGTAGGTACCTCTAAAAAGACACTCGTTACTTCACCATCTTGTCTATCTTGTTGTAAGTTTTTCTTGTATCACAAAGCGTTGACTTAATTAAATACAATACATATAATCTTCTAGATTACGTTATTTACCTAACGAGTAATCTTCACTCTCCATCAGACTTGTGGTTAGCCGCAAAACCCATATAAGAGAAGTATTTGCGAAAATCTGAAGAGGCTGAATCAACATACTGAAGATTAGATACACACGTAGATTTTAGTACATTATCTATTTGAATTGGTTTGTGAATGCGGTGTGAAAGCCGTGATAGCCCAGCGGTTCGAACTGTGGCCTCTCAAGCAGAGGGTCGTGGGTTCGAACCCCGGGCTCGCACCTCTGAATTTTTCGGAATTTATGTGCGATATCAAAATTGATGTTTATCACGAGCTATTCGGCGAAGGAAAACATCGTGAGGAAACCTACACACAGCGACGAAGTAATTTAGCGTTGTGTGTGAAGTTCCCAATCCGCACTGGGCCCGCGTGGGAACTATCGCCCAAGCCCTCTCATACTGAGAGGAGGCCTGTGCCCTGCAGTGGGACGTACATATATAGGCTGATGATGATGATGATGAGTGACTGCGGTGTGTTTATTTCGTTCTTTACCCGTGTGCTCCATTAACGTATAAAAAAGTAAGCACAAGGAATCACGCCTGTATTCAATAATGATAGACAGAGCACACAAAACGTTTCATAGACACTATTAGCACATTCCTTAGTTTAAAGTCAGGTAGTGACGGATTGCTGGATTGTCGTCTAACTTTATTTTAACTTATTTTCCTAAGTCGCCCCTTACGACATCGACGGATGAAATTGAGAGGTGCTCTTGTAAACCTGACACCTCAAGGGTGTGTGCCATTAAACAGATAAAACAAAAAATAATAGTGTTGCCATATTCAAGGTAGTATAAAAAAACTCTCAAATGTGGAGACAGTGTCGCCCTCCGTTGTTTTTTGCTGCTCCGTAAAATAGCGTGCATCTAAATGTTATTAACTTATAAACGTCACATTTACATAGACCTACGAACCGCAGTTGGCGGATTTTCAAAAATAGAACACAAAAGTCTTAATTTAAAAGCGCCTAACCGCAGCCATTTTGAAAAGTTCCTCGAGTTGGGCGAAGCTCGGTTCGTTATAAAATCACACTTGAGAAGGGAAAGGCTGAGGGTCGCGCGAAGGTCGTATAATGAAAAGTAAAAAAATATCCCGACGGAAAGGTATTCTTGGCTTTTGTTAATATAAAAGGTAATTTAATTGAGCCGCTGTTTTTATTATGGAGAGTGCTTAGAGTTAATTAATTATGAAGCGGTGAAGGCTTAAAGCCGATGGTTACAAAAATAATAATCAAATGATAAATTTAACAATGGCAACACTTTGTTAGCGGGGAGTCTCTTCGGCTCGGTAGAGATTACATTGCGTAGGCCCTAATGTTAGACCAATTTTTAAAAGGACCCTAACGGTTAGGGTTCTTTAAGAAATTGGGCAAACATTGTAACAAAAGTAGTAGGTATATGTGTATAAACGATATTTATTATCGTTGTATCTAATTCCCGTATTCATGCATCACGCCTGTATTCTCAAATGGGGTAGGCAGAGCACACGAAACGTTACATAGACAGACCATGACTTTTGAATATTGAGTTTTGAATTTTGATCAAAAATATATGGTAGAGGTAAAATAGTGACAGTTTAAGCTTGCGCCTAGAGCAGGGTTCACCAAATTGCGGACCGAAAAAATATATCTTCATTCATCTTCAGGATTTAAAGTTTTGCACCAATTTGTGTTTGCACCAATTCCACTCGAAACTTCCGACAGATAATCAACAATAAAAAAATGTCATTTTTCTCATTGATATTATGTAAATTTAATATCTTCGTAATTTCCGTAAATACCGTTGCTCAATTTTTTTTCTCATGTGTGGACCGCGCATGTCATTTCATTTCTTAAATTGGACCCCGAGCGAAACTAATTGGTGACCCCTGGCCTAGAGCATACCTAAACGGACGGAAGAAATGGAGAGGTGTTATTCAATCCCGACACCACACAGGTAACTAGTACTACTAGTAGTTACTATTGTCGTGTGGTTCAAACAAATCTTATCTTACTAATATTATAAACGTGAAAGTTTGTAAGTATGGATGGATGGATGTATGGATGGATGGATGGATGTTTGTTACTCCTTCACGCAAAAACTACTGAATGGATTTTCATGAAACTTTACAGTAATGTAGCTTATACATCAGAATAGCACATAGGCCACAATTTATAAAGATTTTGTTTGAATTTTCCAAAATATGACGATAAGTGTCGAGAAAGTAGGAAAAAATCTAATGTCTTCTGGCTATTCTGGCGGGCGCTTCCTAATAATAATTCCGAAATCTCTTCTGTGTTAGAAGCTAGTCGTTCATAAAGAAATCCAGCTTCTCATAGTAACTGATTAAGAACGTGTTGCCATACATTGTAGCCGTAATGGGTTCCCTCACCGATCGAGCGATAGCTGCGCCTGCGACGGTCCGACAAACAACTGAATCGAGAGATAGCTCGCATGGGCGCAGGGCGCCGAGTAAACAAGTTATTTTTACTACTATAGCGACTAAAAAATAGTATAAAATAAACATACTTATTATCATGTTGTTTCAAAATGAGGTAAGCCTTACTTTTCATAATTTTAGGTATACTTTAGGCGACAGGGTAGCAATCTGTCACTATTGTACCTGCGACCTCAAAACCTAAAAAAAATTATGCTAGAAGTGGCTACAAAACGTGAAATAGTCATCGTTTTGTCTATGTAGCGTTTTGTGTGCTCTGCCTACCCCGTTTGGGAATACAGGCTAGATTGTATGTATGTATGTATGTAAAAGCAGATGAAATAGTTGTAATGATAACAGGCAGTCTATTGTTACCTAACCTAACCTAATATTTAACATTAAACTACCGTGAGACTCACTCATGTTGAAAATTTAACGGATAACTCACGTTCATTAAATCGAGTTTAGCTCGACATGTTTCGGACTAATTCGTAGCCCTTCATCTAGGACCCGCGGAGGCTGCTGCAGCCAAGCGCGAACTGCGCGTCTCCGCTCAAAGAGAAAAAAAAAGAAGAGAGCATGAAGAGACCTACGAGTACTTCATTTTTGTGCGCAAAAATTAAGAACTCGTAGGTACCTACATACACTCGACTGGCTTCAGAGCGTCTAGTGTGTTCAATTCGATGGTGCAGTCGTTAACGAATTCGTTTGCGAGTTATCGCGGAATTGTATGGAGACGTGTCGACCGTGGCAGTTGTGCAAACGTTTCGCCGGCGACGCTGTCTCGGTTTCCTTACAATTTTGCGATAACTCGCAAACGAATTCGGTAACGACTGCACTATCGATTTGAACATGAACACACTAGACGCTCTGTACCTTTGTGTTGTGGTCACGAGGCGGCTGGGTCATTGAGGACCTTTTTTGCTTTAAGACTTTCATAGATTTGTTTCCTAATTAGGTAATTAGACTTACGCAAACTTGGTCGTAAATCAGTGATATAGATTTATGAGTCGTCGCTGACCCTAGAGTCATTTGAGTTGTGATTTACAGCCATATAAATTACGTGTACAGGATCATTCAGTGAGTTGAAACTAATACAGGTTTAACATTTGAATTGTGTCCATTCGCGTTTAGGTTTGAGTAATTTAGCTCATTGTGGATGGAGAATGGGATACAATTAGCGATAATAATGCGTTTCTCGAAGCATCTATTATGTTTGCCAGCGCGTCTTGAAACACAATCATAAGCATAAGTAATTAAATACATACACATACATCACGCCTGTGTTCCCAAATGGGGTAGGCAGAGACACGACACGCTGGCCACTTCTATGTTTTTTTTTAGATTTTGAGTTGGCATGTACCATCAAACCAATTGATTCCTGACCCACCATAGTACCTATTCACAGTGAACGTCATAGTGACATTGCGTTGCTTAACAAAGGAAATGTTTATGACGTTTATTGTGACAACGTTCTGCGGTGGGTCAGGAATCAGTTGGTTCGATAGTATATTAGGGACAGGTTGCTAGCTTGTCGCCTGAAATATACCCAAATCTAAGCCCTAGTCGCCTCTTATGACATCCAAGGAATAACTGGAGAGGTGTTATTCTAAAGCCCACACGGACAAATAGTTAAATATGTGCCTGCAACAAAATATTAATTAAACCACTTGAAAAAAAAATACGGGAGACTCAGATAATTACACAAATCTCATAACTCTTCGTTACTATATTTTTATGTTCAAGAGATAAGTGTAAGTGTCAAGATGAGGTACGTATGTGTACACATTTATACAAATTCAAGGACATCCGTACTCAGTTTTCATTTCGACTTTCAATATGACCGTGTGATTTCCAGATAAAATTTTGCAAAACTGACTTAAAAACTATCTGAATAGAAATCAATTTCGCGTTGTTCGCGATGTGCAACCCGAACTGGCTGGGCCGCGAAAGCTGATCTTTTAGATCGACTTTCGAGCGAGTACGTAACTAGTTTCGGACAATGGTAACACGATACCGTTGTCATGGTTACAGGGATTGTTTTAAACTAATTCGCAGACGGCTCCCGTTAGTTGCGAAATGTAGGGTGTTGACCTTTTTTAAAATGTTGCCGAAAAGGCCATGAAGTGTGAAATAGGCAGGGTTTTGTCTGTGTGGCGTTTTGTGTGCTCTGCCTACCCCATTTGGGATTACAGGCGTGATGATTACGTTTATAGACGCCCTATTCTTATCGTTTATCAATTGTGCTGTAGTAGTAAGTATTTTGAATTTTTTATCGTCTTGCCAAAAACACCTTTTTCATGCGTTATGTCGACAGATATCGCGAACTAACTTTATTGGATGATTTTTTATTACCGGGCCACATAGACAATCGTCAGCATCCATATATAAACGTTTTCAAGCCCGGGGGCTGCT
>BHDV01071231.1:271882-305504 GCA_005406045.1 Adoxophyes honmai
GTTTCACTATCTCCGGCTTTCCGCCCAGGGTACCGTCGTCCAAGTACCAAATATTCAGAGGAGATTGGAGGTCTGATATGGCCTTTCAATTAATTAATTAACATAATCGTTAATTACACCCGCAAGATACTTGGATAAGGGCAGTGATAGCGGGCCGTTGACCTTTGATACTGCGTAGATGTTATTGCGAGGCCTAACCCTAACATACTAGCTTTATAAAGGCTACTATGACCTGTATATTTTGATATCCACATCATAAACGAGAGAAATTGAGCGGTGCAATTCTGATCCCGACAACACGAAGCAATAAATTAAATTTCACACATCAGTTTCTAAGTCTTGTCAAACGTGAGAAAGTTCTTAAATATAAATTAAAATAAAATCAGAGGGCAGGCAGACACTTTTTGTATCGTACTACTCTACTCCATACTTCATCCGTATTCATCAATCATTTCATACATGCTCGTAGGTTTCGAGTACCTACTCTCCTCGATTTTTTTTTTAAAACGTCTCCGATTTGGTCAAGGAACGTCCCTCCTTTCCCCTCCCAATGCATCCTTTCACACTAATACAATACATACGATCACGGCTATATTCCAAAAAGAGGTAGACTGCCGAGCATAAAAAATGTCACATAGACAAAACCGAAACAAAGACAAGTGTAAAAAAAGATGAAAAAGGTATAATAGTGACAAGTTGTTGCCTAAAACATACCTACACCTATTTCATTAGTCGCCTCTTACGAAAGAAAGAAGCGGACACCGCGCAGAAACCCTACAAAAAATAATACAATACAATAATAATGATCAAAATACGTCCGACTATTTTTAAACATCTCGTGCTCTAGCAATCGTCTCGTCTAACGTCGAATTCACGTGACTGTTTGTTTACGGTGTCATTATCGCATCATTCCATATTTTCCACTAAAACTTCGCTCTATCACCGTGGCCGAAGGCCTATTTTCAACGCGCGCGTCAAATCGCAGATGCGGCGGGCACACTGCCAATATAACTCTTACTTAACACTCGTGTCTAAACAAAGGAATAGACATGGACCATCGCGAACAGGGATTGTTGAGCCACTTACCTATGTTTGTAACTTGGTCGTGTAATAGTAATCCAATAGCTGACATCTAGTCGGTCTCATCGGTCATTGACTACGTCTAAATTGCGAGCAGTGGCAAGTGGCTCAACAATCCCGGTTCGTGGCTGTACGAGAGGTCCACTCTTCAGTTTAGACGCTTCGCCAGCGAGACCTCTTGAAAGGTCTATGTAAGCAGGTAATGATGGACAGGGACAGCTATAAGTGCCGAGACATGTGCGGGAGTGGGTTTTGAATAACACCTATGCATTTATTCCGTGGATGTCGTAAAAGAAAACTAGGGAAATAGGATAAGGTATATTTTAGGCGACAGGCTATTACGGGATAGACCGAAATAATAATATAGTGAAATAAACGGATCTACTCACATTTTTATATTGAAATTAGCTCGACTTGTTTCGGCCCACTCCGTGACCCATTATCTGGAGCTACGCGACACGGCAGTGGATAGACGCGCAATGCGCGCTGCCGCTCTTTCTGCGTGACTGAACACCAGACCGAAACATGTCGAGGTAAAAGGGATTTAAGATGACTGTGACTTATCTTTATAATTTATAATAAGTCTTACCGTAGTTTCATGTAAAACAAGGCCTTTCTTTTAACGTTAAAAAAGCTGTCCTTTCTTCGCATTATAATTCCCAATTCGATATTTTAAACTTCAAACGAAGTCCTTTGGCTTCTAAACCTTGTTCTTTGGTCAACCCTTGAATGTAAAGAAGTTGATAACCTTCTGAAGCAAAAAATACTGAATTCATTTCGGATAGCGAAGTATAATTTTACCTCTCACTTACCAGTTTTATTCGACTTTTTTTTCATGATTAACTAATTGCCATTTCCAAAATTAAACAAGTCATCATAGTCATACTGTCACGCTTGTTCCCAAATGGGGTAGGCAGAGCGCACGAAACGTGATATAGGCAAAACAATGACTATTTAACGCCTCGCAGCCACTTCTAGCATAATTTTAGGTTTATGAATAGACGGAAGAAATATAATAGTGACAGGTTGGTAGCCTGTCGCCTAAAATATACCTTAACCTCAATGCTTAGCCGACTCTTGCGACGTCCACGAACGAAATGGAGAAGTGTTATTCTAAATTTTGTAACATTTTTTTGTATGTTTGCCTGTTGTTGAAAGAGAAAAGTATAACACAACACATCCATAAAAAACATAGGGTACTCGCGTATCGTATCATTAGCGAAAAAATCCGCACAATGTCACTATTACAAAAACAACAAGATAACGCAATGCAATAGCGACCCTCCCATCTCGACATAAAATCTGTTATCATCTGAACATCCTTTAATTAGTTGATATATCAGTAATGTCATTACCGAGCCCCAGTTTACAAACAACATCGTTAAAGATAACATGGACCCCACAGAGGAAACCATTTTAACGAAATAAAATTAGCTTTTGTATTTACCATGGCGACTACTGCTTTTTAAATAATTTTAAGTACATCTAATTTATAATTTTAATATCTACATACATACATACATACATATTCTTACGCCTGTATTCCCATGAGGGGTAGGCAGAGCACATGGATTCAAAAATCCAGTGCCACGTCTAGCAAATTCAGGGTAACCAGATGGTTAAACGTGATATTGCGGTGACAGGTTGCTAGCCCATCGCCCACAATACACTAACCCTTTCCCAGAGTCGACTCTTACGACACCCACGGGAAGAAAGGGGGAATATATTTAATATCTAAACTTTAAATAATAATCACATAAGCTCACGCTAAGTTAGGTTAGGTTAAGTTATGATTATGACTGTTAAAAATAATAAGATTTGTCAGAATTTTAAAGGAATTTTGTTGCGTTTGGGAATAATAACTTTTCTTATTTTCGTAGTGTACCCGAAATATGCATTGATAAGATTAATATGCAGAGTTTAAATGCGCGTGGATAAAAAACTGAGTACCTATTGATACTTGTCACTATGGTATCTCGTAGGCTTGGAGTTGACAGGTATAGCAATGACAGGTTGCTACCCTGTCGCCTAAAATATACCTTAACTGCCTTAGTCACCTCTTAAGACATCCACGGAAGAAATTGAGAGGTGTTATTCTAAACCCGATACTACAGAAGTTGGACTGGTACAAAGTTGGACTGTATAAAGCAGTATTTTCAGATGCTGCGTCGCTGTTGCTCTTTCTATGAGTTTATTTATATTCTGAATCGTCTCTGAGGCGCTTTGATGTGTGAAAAGTGTCGCTTTTCAAAAGGCCTCACGGGCTTTCAGGTTTGAGCTGTCTAAGCCCAATGGAATGTTTATTTATACGTAAACCCTTGCAAAAAAGAGTTGTTTACACACTATTTCTTTGTAATAAAACTAACTAGATGTTTACATTAAAATGAGTTTTGTGTAAGATAGACATTTTATGAAATAAAATAGATTAAGAAAAAATAAATAGGTTAAGGTAGGTATATTTTAGGTGATAGGCTAGGAACCTGTTACTGCAGGTATGAACCTGCCACGGTTTTATCTACGTAGCGTTTCGTGTGCTCTGCCTACTCTATCTAAGAATACATGCGTAATGTGTAGGTAATATGAGATAGTTTTCACGAAGCATTTATCTAGATAACTTCAAACTCTGTACACTGCGTGACCTATGTGCCTAAAACTAAGGATAAAAACCCCCTCGCGTTCCATCCTCAAGGATAATAATAAACAATATTACGTATAACATTACACGGATCAAGTCGTGACGTAATGGGGAGTAATGGTGACCTTCCTGGCACTCTCGTTGCCATTTGTAATCCGGAATGAGCTTGGCGGAAGAAACGGCAGACATCATGAATCATGCAGCGAAATGCGAGTTCAAAGTCAAAGTAAATACATTTTTACAGCTTTTGTGTAAATACATACACTAAACGCGACATAAACAAAATCATGACTCTTTACCGTTTGTAGCAGCTTTTAAAGGGCTAGCAACCTATCGTTGCTATAATAAGTAAGTATAAACTTTATTTTACAAAAGGAAAGAACACGAAATCCAAAAAAAAACATATTCAAATGAAATGGCGAAGTACAAAGGCGGACTGATCCCTAAAGGGATCTCTTAAAGCCAAATTTATTATACCTCTCCCATCTGTTTTTCAACCTAACCTAAGTTTTCAACCTAGAAGTGGATGCGATGTTTAGTAAATGTCATGTTTCGTGTGCTCTGCCTACCCCAATTGGAAGTGCAGGTGTGATTGTATGTATGTGTATGTAAGTAATTTTGTACGTACAATTTTCATGCAGGTAGGAGTACTGATACATATAGTCTTAAGCCATATTTTCTTTCAGTTAAAACCTAGCATAATGCTACAACACGTAGAGTAGTGCTAGTTTCGTGTATGTAGCGTTTCGTGTCATCCGCATACCTTGGGTAAGATAAACACGCAGTTAATATTTCCATTAATCTGCAAAACGCCACACTTTTCTGCAATCCACAGCAGAACTCCCCTAAAACCACTTTTCACTTCAAAACTGTTCAAAACAATTATTAAACGTCACCGAGTTTAACCGTGTTCAGGTTAAGTTGCGACCACACCAATGGTTAAACGGTGAGGGTACGGAATCGCAGTGACATTTCGTATGCGCACCGATTTTGACGCACGCTCCCCACCATCAATGCTTAACACGTTCCCTGTCCGAAGGCCCCCAATGTGGGGACATGAAGCTTTTTTACACAAGTCCATGCTCCCACTATGGTGCCACAGTTTCATACACAGATGCACAATTGGACTTGTGACATTGACAGACCGTTTTGTACGGGGACAGGGAATGGGTGACAGTACGGAATCGAAATGACACATCGTACGTATCCACACCGTTTTTGAAGCACTCCACACCGCTGCTTAAAAAACTGTCAACGCACGGAATGCGTTACTGCGATTCCGTACTGTCACCGTTCACATGCTTAAAGCATTGGTGTGGGGAGCGTGTGTCAAAAACGGTGCACATACGAAACGACACTACGATTCCGTACCGTCACCGTTTTAAGCATTGGTGTGATCGCAACAGTGTTAATCCTCGTGCACCTCAAGGTGACACGTGGCACTTCCCCTAATTTAGACGCGTCAAGGGACAATTTTAATCAAAACTCAGCCGGCGGAAAACCGAGCGAACTTATCTAATTTCGCGTCGCCCGAAGACTGGCCGGTGCGAAAGTAATAAAGTAATTAAAAATAATTAAAGACTTCGTGTTTCGTTTACAAGGAGAGTTAACAAGGATGTGACACGCGTCGCTCTGATTGAATCAGGTTTAAAGGTTCTGGATTCAAATTAGGAATGCTTGCGAACTTTTTTGAAGAAGGTTGAGGAATGGGAAAACAATAAGTGAAATATATTTATTTTAATGCAATTTTCACTTAGATTACGACGCTATATTTTAATCTTGCGACGATTGACGAAATGCATATTTTAAAGTTAAAAAAAAACGCATTCTTAAGTTAATTTTTTACAGAAAAGTGGAAAATACTTGTTAAAACTCACAGATCCGGTATTTATTCTTCAAAAGGTTGCAGGATCGTTCAATAACACGCATCTCAAGCGGACGGCAACTGTGCTCGGACTGTTCCCAACTGTTCTGACACATAATGATAATGACTGTGAGCTATGTCTATGTGTGCGTAGCTCGAACACATTTTGCATGGAGATTGACTTTCATCCCTATTTGTTTAGTGTAACGTTGCAGATACTGCTAGTTCCTAAGCGACCTTCATTTTATCGGGAGAAGATACTTTTGAACCTGGTGATAGGCAATAATCAGCTCATTTTTAATGGGCCTGTTACAATAATAAAAAACCGGTCAAGTAAGAATCGTAGTTGCGAAATCAATCACTTCGGAAAACGAAATTCTGTGAAGAAGCCGAATAATCATTAAGACTGAACATCAAATTAATTGCTTTTATAATGTTATTGATCAAAAAATGTAAGGGAACGTCAATAAACTACTGTCATACTAACCTAGTTATACAAGTAATTTAATTATTAGGGTTCCGTACCCAAAGGGTGAAAACGAAACCCTATTACTGAGACTTCGCTGTCCGTTCGTCCGTCCGTCTGTCGACAGGCTGTATCTCACGAAACGTGTTAGCTACAATGTTGAAATGTTCACATGTTAATGCATTCCTTAAAAATAAATAAAACTATTATTTACAGGGGTTCTCATACAACAATCGTGTCGTTTTTCACAGTTTTTGGTAAGGAACTCTTCGAGTGCGCGTCCGACTCGCACTTGACTGGTTATTTTTTTATTAACACAATGGATCAAGTTGTCCGAAAAAAAGTTTTTTTTTTTTCATTTCAACACAAGTGAACTAAACTGCCGATCTTATAATTAAATAATATCGATTATAGGTTGTTTACGTTACTAGGCATAACAATAGACGATTAAACCTCAACATTGTAGCATGCACATAGGTAAATGACGTTAGCTGCATCAATAAACAAATGAAGAGCTATCACTGGTTGTTATCGGCCGAATTTGTAAAACAAGTGAACCTGACCTCGCACTGATTGGCGGTTATGTCACCTTGGAGGTTAATGACCGCGAGATTATTGTGACACGAGCGAGAGAAGCGGAGCGGAGGAGCTTAGTGGCGAGCGGAGCGGTTTGCGACCTAAGATATTCAGTGTAGGTACGAGTACATTGACTTATCAATAACATACTTCACGACACTAACAATTCGTCGCAACTTGAGGACAAAATTATATAACATGATCCAATCAAATCTATTTAGCTGTGAAAAAACAAGGATAAATGGCAAAAAAATTAATAATTTCTTTGACTTGAAAAATTTATGGAAGTAAGTTAGTTACAGTAAGTACGAGATTTTTTTTAATGTAACTTGGCAATATTTTCAGATTTTCGTGATTTTTTTTACACAACAAGTCCGGGAAAAAACTTGACAGGAGTTTTCAGATGCGTTACCCGACCACTGGTTAAAATATCTACGGGCAATTCTCGGCAAACCTGTTAACTTAGTAACGCGGTTACAGAATGAAATCAGAAAAGAAAATTATGAAAATTTGGGGACATTTCTTCCTTTTGTATCGACAGCGCCCATAATTCCGAATAAAAAAAAAACAATTATCAATCAAACTAAAAAAATGGACAACTCTTTGCATAATGGTCGATCAGCAGTCAGCACTATGTCCGCACCCGCTCTCATTTATCTCGGTTGCTATGTGCGCCGGCGACGCCGCCGTTACCAAAATAACTGACAATCAGCTGCGTCCACTGGACAATCAACATTCAACCTAGATCCCCTATAATTAAAGCACCTAATCTATTGGAAAATACATACATACAATCACGCCTGTATTCCCAAATGGGGTAGGCAGAGCACACAAGACGTTTCATGAGTATATTTCAAGTTTTATATCAAGAGTACTATATAGTGATAGGTTGCTAGCCTGTCGCCTAAAATGTACCTATACCTTTAGTCGCTGCTAACGATATCCACAGAAGAATTGGAGAGGTGTTATTCTAAATCTGACACCAAAGGGTCGTACATTGGAAAATGCTACAAGTCACTAAACACAAACACGCGATTAGGTACCGTGCGTGAAAGCATTTAGAGTGCGTATTTGATTTGCTGTCTTGTGGGTTACTGGGTTGATACTTAATAAATAACAATTGCTCTTTAAACTTAGTGCGAGTTGTACAGTTGAGTGTTTACTATTGTTGTCTATGCTCTTCTAGTGATAATAGTTACCTTGTGGCGATTTTGTAATATGTAACAATATTTCACCCCTCTCCATTTTATCCGTGTGTGTGCTTGTGTGTTGCGTGGGTGCATGTGCTTCAGGCCACAGGCTAGCAGTAATAGGTCACTGTTATACTTCTAGTTTACTATATCTTCGTAATTAAGTACCTAGGTGTTTTTTTTGTACATTGTCTCTAATCTGTAATTCCCATACTTCATTTATTCTCTCCTGCGGATCAAACTAGCCACAACTACTAGACCTAAGCAGTATTTTTTTAAACAAGTCAATTAACTGATTCAGTGTTTCGTCATTAAGACTTCGCAGTCCTTAAAAAGTTCCACAAAAGAGTAAAAACGGCCTGCGGGTGGTACCTACCTAATTGGGGCAATTGAAAGAATCAGTCGCGGATCCAAATTGAGTCTCATCAGAATTAGCAAAAGGCACCTTTTGCCGTAATTCGTTAGCTTGACATGGGTTCATTTAATTAAGCCAATAGATTAATTTATTTTAAACGGAGTGCGCGTTGTTTCAAACTAAATTCTAACTAGTTTGACTTTAGCAAGTTCCCAGCCTTTTTACATGCACTTTCGTAAATATTACGTTTTTATTCCCAATCGGGGTTGGCAGAGCATACAAAACGTTAACTTAGTAAAGACTATATGACTCTTTCAGTTTTTCTAGACACTGTTAGCATTTTTTCAGGGATATCGAGGGGTACCTTTTGACCGCCAAGGCGCGAAGTGAAACGCTGTGCTCCTAACGCCAAAGACGTGAGTCGGCTCTTAGATAATGCTTGTTTTTTTTTCGAATGGTGCTGTATTATTTTATTTAAATTAGGTATAAAATAATTTACACTACCTATAAATAAAGTAAACCTAGAAAAAATGTTGCAGCGTTTTATATTTCAGTTCTTTCGCAATAACTTCGACGCACCATTTAACGTCGTGGCGTCACGGGCACTGACTTGCGATGACGTGATATGGCGTTTTTGGCGGTCAAAAGGTTAAGCCGACTCAAAAATGATGTCAGAAGTGACTACATAACGTGAAATAGTCATGGTTTTGCCTATGTGGTAGCGTTTAGTGTTCTCAGCCTACAAAGTTTACAAATATCGTCATGATATTTTCCATATTTTTTCGGATTTAATAATATTGTAAATTTATGGTCTGCGAAATTCTGTATGCTTTTATACAAAATTGTTGCCATAATTATTTTTATGTTAGCTCACGCGTAGAAAACATATTATTTCGATAAATCGAAAACTATCAAAGATTATCAAATCACGCAGAAGTATAGTTTTGTAAAGAAAATCGGAGGTCAATGTTACTAGTAATTTTTCAATCGAGGAAATTATTGCCATTTTCCCGCAAATAAAATTACTAGCCATCATACTTTGGCAACCATATTTAAAAAGTACTGACTGTATCTTTTGTGTCAGCGAAGTAAAAATTAAACTCTTCGTCTAGCGTCTTGGCTTAATACCTTCATTAATTTCTAATTTGTAAGGTTCTTAAGAATAATCTCACCGCGAAATCCTTAATAAACATCAGCCTGTGATCACGACAAACATTGCTACCTATCCCCGTGATGGCTGTACAGGATGTTTTCATAAATATTCAAAAGGCAAGCCTCATCAATTATTTATATTAAAATATCGCGAAGACCATCTAAAGTAATATTCTTACCCTTACAATTTTCTTGTAAAATTCCACGCAGTTTGCTGCGAAACATTATTTAATATTTTAGTCCCCCGAGACGTACCTGTAACAAGATATTTATAATTAGTAAATTATTTGGGAAAATCTTAATTAAATTAGTTAATCTAGTGACAACAAAATTGTTGGCTTCTAACCTTTACATTTAACTAAGGTTAACCTAATTTTATACTAGCTAAATCTCGCTGTTGCTCGAATCTCCGTCTGCGTAAAATGGTTTATCATAATCCTTTTGGGTCTATGCATTTTCCGAATAAAAAGTAGCTTAGGTATATGTTAATCCAGGGTGTCAGCTTCCTCCATGTCCAATATTTCAACGAACACTCAATCCTACAGTCAATCCTACAAAAATCTCTTGACCATGACAAAAAAAACTCCACAGAAACGTACGTAAACAAAATGACACAACACAGCGCAATAAAATGACGTACTTAGGTCATTTTCCTCTCACTAAGCGCAAATTATGCTCTCGCTAATTGATGTACTACTAATTGCAGCGTTTAAATATTTAAAAGAACCCTACCGTGGGTTGTTTGAGGACACACAATTATAATGTAGTAGTTTATGGCAACTTTCATTAATTATATGAAATAATCATGGTTTTAAAATATTTTGTCATTTCAGCTTCAATATAAATGAAAACTTTTGAAGCGGAGGTGAAGATGAAGTAAGTTGTTTATAATTTTAAATTCGATACATCTACCGTAATCTACATCTACATCTGCCGTGTGGTATCGGGTTAAAAATGACATTTCTCCATTTCTTCCACGAATGTTGTAAGAGGCGACCAAGGAAATCATTTAAGGTATATTTTCAGGCGACAAGCTAGCAACCTGTCACTAAACCAATTTAAAACTTAAAAATATGCTAGAAGAAGCTATGAAATGTGAACATGGTTTTACCTGTATAATTTTTCGTGTTTCTACCCAACCTGGGAATACTTGCGTGATGTCTGTGTGTAATCATGGTTTGACAAGGAAAAGGATGCGAACACATCTATATACGAGTAATCAACATTCTAAATTCTCATTAAACGTATTCAAGTCTTGACGATTTAAATTTAAATTGTAACTAAAGTTAACTGGACTAACAAAAATAAGCACATTTATTTATTTACTAGCTTTCCGCCCGCGGCTTCGCCCGCGTGGAACTCGGTTATATCTTATCTTACTAATATTATAAACGTGAAAGTTTGTGAGTATGGATGGATGGATGTATGGATGGATGGATGTATGGATGGATGTATGGATGGATGGATGTTTGTTACTCCTTCACGCAAAAACTACTGAATGGATTTTAATGACACTTTACAATAATGTAGCTTATACATCAGAATAACACATAGGCTACAAATTGTAATGATATTCTGTGAATTATCCAATATACGACGATAATTCTCAAGTAAGTCGGGTAAAATATACCATTAAATTTGCGAGTTTTGGCGTCCGCTGTCAAAACCGTTGAAGTGACGCGCATGCGCGGGGTAAACGTCACGCGTCGCTGAGTGCGCGACCCGAACGCGGGCAGACGTCGATTTGTTAAAAAAGCTGTTATATTTGTCAAATGCGATTCAAAAATTATTTGTGTGATAATTTTAATGCCATATATTCTACGCCACGCAATCCGAAATACTTATTCTGCGCAGACGAAGTCGCGGGCAACAGCTCGTTGCGGTATAAAGCACAACTATAAGAAAACTTCTCATTTCAAACGACACACAGCGCCATCGATCTATCATCTATTGATCGGTTATCGATTGATATCGATCTATCATCGATCGATATCGATCTATCAAGCAAACTATATTTTTGTTTTCCCTCGGGAACATCAATTTTTTCCGGGATAAAAAGTAGCCTATGTCACTTTCTTTGCCCAAAACTATCTCTACCTAAAAAATCACGTCAATCCATCGCTCCGTTTAGCCGTGAAAGACGGACAAAGAAACAAACAAACAAACACACTTTCACATTTATATATTGGTACGGATTTACAAGACATCCGGAAGCCAAAGCATTTTCTCGTAACTAAAACCAATTTGGGTTCTTATTTTACGGCATTTAAAATTGGCAATCAGCACGAGAACGCCCCGCATCATGGCGCCGCAGTCCACCCAAATATTAAAGCAAACTCAATAACAGTTCAATTTGTAATAACGTTCGCAGAAACGGATTTCCGCCCTTCAGTTCCGATTTTTGCTCGACCGCTAAACAATGGTATTCATTAAAGTCTTTACAATAACGGAGTGTTATCAATGCCTTGTTTAATATATAAATGTTACAGGAAGTCCTGTGTGATGTCGGGTTAGAATAACGCCTCTCCATTTCGACCGTGTGTCGTAAGTGGCGCCTAAGGAAATAGGTTTCGGTATGCTTTAGGCTACAGGCTAGCAACCTGTCCCTATACCTCTTCCACCTATTCTTAAAATTAAAGTTATGCTAGTAGCTGCGAGACGTGAAATAGTAATGTTTTGGCTGTATCATGTTTCGTGTGCTCTGCCTACCCCATTAGGGAATACATGCTTGTTTGTATGTATGTATTCCTAAAGCGAGCAGCCAGAGAGTACAGACGAACTAATAGATTGACCTATCGTAGAACGCTATCGCAGTTTTTGTCCGTTAAAATTTCGAATCCTAAATGAAATAGAGTATAAAGCTTTTTTAATTTAAGGATAACTAGCACTAGAAAAAGCAATCCAGTGAGGCGTCATAATTCGGTTCAAAATCAAAAATTCATTCGGTTCTGTAATAAAAAAATCAACACCATTTCATCTCCTTTTCTATTTCAATTTCCCGTAACAAATTGCCGCCTACGCTAGACATTAAAAGAAATACAGCATTGAAAGACACCCACGCTATGTAGCAAGCTCTACAGAGCCATCTATGCATAGATAGTGAAACAAAAGCGGGTTGACCTCCGCCATTTTCGGCCCCAAGGTCACGGTCGAGGTCACGAAAGGTCGCAGAGGTCAGCGCTATTGCGCAACGTTGCATTTCCGTGCACTTTATCGATTTTCTGCCCTTTTGTGCGCTAACAATGAGGTAGTGATGTACATACGTGCGGGTTATGAAGTTAAAGTATCGATGTGTTTTGTCGATTGAATTGTGGGCATGTTTAGTAATTAAATTACTGTCAAGTATTGGTTTATATACATACATATGACGCCTGTATTTCCGTATGGGGTGGCAGAGCAAACAAAACGCCATTATATAGACAAAACCGTGGTTACTTCACGCTTAGTAGCCACTTTTAGCGTAAATTTTAGGTAATAAATCGAGACGTAAAACGTGACAAAGGTTGCTAGCTGCCGCCTTCAATTTACTTTCACCTTTTCCCTTAGACACCTCTTACGACATACACGAAAGAAATTGGAGAAGTATTATTCTAAAAACACCACATAGTAATCCTAATTTGGCAATCCATAGGTATTTTTGTATTTAAAGACTTTATCTAATTTTTAAAAGCATTTATCGCGATGAATTTATTTCCTTCGTCCTTAGGATCGAGGTTTATTATGCAGTTGAGAACAACGAGTCGCAAAGGTCGCAAAGGTCGTTTCACGGCAAATGAGGGTACTTTACAATGTAGAAGAACTTTCTAGAGTTGTATTCGTGTTATGAACAGTCAGTATACCTACCTACTGGTGGTAAATTATTTTAAAAAATCTAGTGGAACGCTAATGTAGCAATAGTTCGGATGCCTGCTCAAGTGAAAATATTAACGAGTAGAAATAACATGAATGTGGAATCAGGAATTGAATTTTAAGTATTTGGTTAATGTAAGATTAAAAAAGTCAACATAAAACTACTATAAGACTCACTCATAGCGCAATAAAACGTATCTTCTCACGTTTTATATCGAGATCAGCTCGACATATTTCGGGCTAATTCGTGATCCATCATCTGGAGCTACACACCACGGCGGTACGTAGACGCGCACTGCGCGCTGCCGCTCTTTCTGCGCTATTGCTCGTCACAACTGAAAGCGGTTCACAACTACCCACATTTTGGCCATCACAGTATTATTCCCCTCTCGCTGCTCGCATACCAGCGGAGCTGGTCAGGCTATAGATCATAAATTATTAATTATAATGTCTAATACAACGGATTTGTATAAATAGTAATAAATAAAAAAAAATCATTATTTATTATTCTTATTCACAACTAGGCTAACGGAAAACCGTACATAAACACCAACGGAAACGCTTCCCAACCTACGGTTTTCAAAAAACCTTCGTTAAATTCAGGTATAATTATTAGGTAATTGCACGCTGAAGCTCAATACCTATTCAAATGATTCAGCCATGCAAAGCTCCTGCGATTAAGCTCGTTAAAGACTTCGTTACCTTCAAAGCGGCGATTAAAAGTTCCGTTATCGCCTCAAACGAGCGAGCTTCGAATCGAACGTCAAACACTTTTTTAAAAGCTTTTGTCGTTTGAGCTGGAATATAAATGGAAAGTTGTGGAGGTGAAGATGACAGTCGGTTATAGTTTTAAATAAAAGATATATTAAGCGTTTATTGAGATATTAAAAGTCAAAAAATTATCACAAACATGTCAGCTAAAATTCATCAAAATAGCACTTTTCGGCAAAATCTTAAAACTAAATAATATCTTCGCCCTGATCCGTGCCCGGTCCACAGGTTCTCATGACACTGGCTGCATTGCTGTTTTAAATTACATACATACATACATACATACATACATACATACATACATACATACATACATACCTGCATACTCTAACATGGCTAGCCTCCATGGTGCATAGTTGGCCGCTCACAAAAAAAAATCAAAATTGCCGATTTGCTTTTGTTTTTTCTGGGACACATAGGTATATTGATTGGCAAGGTGAAAACCGTTTTTAGATTGTATTTTGACCTTAAATTGTGTTATATAACACAATTTCTAATTTATTTGTGTATAAAAGGGCTGCCACCTATGCAGATACCTACTGTATTATAGTCTTGTAAATAGCATTAAATTCCTTTTTCCTTTGTAACTACATACTTTGTAAAACTTAACCCAAGTCTCGTCTAGTTTTACGTTCGCTAGCCTAGGCTTTGAAACGAGGCCCATCCAAGACTCCTAATGATAATGATGCATCTTTTCGATATTTCAACTATTTTATTACGCAAACGTATTAAATACGTGCACCAGACCCGCTTTAAGGTTACAAAAAAGACAGTGAAAGACCTAAATGCCACAACCATAAAATATAGGAAATGATTAAAATTTAATTTTTTTTCTCTACTGTTCCGAGACTAACAAAAATCCAAGCCTCATTGTCACAGGAATAAATTTGGTGAAAAAGCAAACAAAAGAAAAATCTGTTTTAAATTAAAACCCAGTCAAACGGAGAAACAAAAAGCCTCATCAGGAAGCTATTCAAAATTAGCATTACAATGCCTCTGATTGAAACGAAACTGTACATACGGAGTTCGTCTTCACATCGCCTGCGTCATTCATCCCTCCCTCCATTCACGTAGGCGTACCACCCCCATCTTCCATCCCTGTCTAACTGCTCTTAACTCGCCTATACCCCTCCTTGTCGCTCTCACTATGTTGCCATTGACGCCAACGCACCCCCATTCAGTTGTTGCATATTTACTATCTTGTCTTCCGTCGTATTTGATATTTGGCGGTTGAGATCGTTAGGTTTATGTTGTCCTGGTACCGTGGTTTGCGTTTCATAGTTTTGATAGTTTGTATAGTTGCAGAATTTTCAGAGTTTGTGCTTCTCTGTGTTAATACTAGATTCTTATTCTAGCATACACTAATTTTAGCGAAAAAAAATAAGACCTTAATTAATTTGGTCGTGATAGATCACAAGAAATCTCTAAAACAGGTTGAGATTGTTTGATGCCTTGCATCAGCAAAGAGAACCGATTAAATCTATATTGTCTACTGCCGTGTATTTTCCACAAAATGAAAATAAATTTCAACTCATATTGTTGGCGTCACACAAAGGAACGCCCTGCGTCGTAGCGCTACGCTTCCACGAGCTACGCGCTACGAGCTACGCCGCCTCTACGAGGGCCCGCTATTTAGTTCTATGAAACTGGACGGATATTACGTCGTACGTATTATGAAACTTTCATGCAATTCCACGATGACAAAGCGGCGGCGTAATTTTATTCCATGTAAATTTTCATGAAATTTCACGTTAATTTCACGGGTGTTTCACTCGACGTGTTAAGTCATCTGTCTTATCTCACTTGTGTAACACTTTTACGATGAAATATTCACGTATAGTTACTCGTGTATTAAAACTTTATCATAGCAAATTTGTAACGCACATAAAACTAAAACAACTACTAAAAAATCAACCTCATAAATGCAAAAAAAAAGAGTAGCCAAACCAAATCTAAACCATCTTTACATTCCATTTATCTTAAATCGCTGCTTATCTAAAATAAGTCACTATTCCAAAATACTACATTTTCGTACTAACTATAAAACTGGGTGGAGAATAAGCTAATCTTTGTCGTGAATAAGACACCCAAGTCGCTACGTCAAAAACTGACCCCGTGGCAGCACTGTGCCGTTATGTGATTGGTTGGAACTCGATGCCGTCGTATCGGCAAGAAGGGCCGTATACCATTTGCGCCGCGGATTTTGGCAACGTCACTACGATTGTTTGGAGAATAGCGGCACATCACGAAATAATACGCGGGATCGTTGGTTATTCTTTATGCAATAACGCTACATTTCAAAATACATCTATATTTACGATAAAGAAAGCAAACTATTTTAATTTTTATTTCCGAAAGAGTGTTACGTTACGAAGTGCAACATTCTTCATAAAAAAGTGAATATTCTAATTTTGACACATTTTGAATTTAGCCTATATTTACGAAACAGAAAATATTTTTTTCTGTATTTTTTACAAATAAGCCTGTCTATCAAATAAAGTATACCGAACTTCAAATGTATTATAGCTAATTATGACACTGTACACCATAGACCATTCTCATAAAATGCAAATATAGCCACTGTTTACGAGAAAAAAAAAGTGAATTGACATTACGTTATCTTGTAAAATACGGATAACTCACGCTCCAAATCGAGATTAGCTCGACATGTTGCAGGCTAATTCGTAACCATTCTTCTAGGAGCCGCGGCGGCTGCTGCCTAAAAATGCACTGCGCGTTACCGCTCTATTCGCGTGAACATTGTGGCGCGTATCGAGCTAAACTCGATTTAAAACGAGAGTTATCCGCAGTTTACAAAGATGAGTGAGTCTCACGGTACCTAGTTTAATGTTCAATGTGAGATTACGTTATGTAATAATTACAATACTAACATACACCAAAGTGTTTAAGGTGGTAAATATTATAGATTTCGTGATGAAAATGTGATTTGATATGCTTTAGTAGATGTTTTATTGTCTCGTAAAATTATGTTATAATTATTCCCACTAGTTAACTTGATAGTATCGCAAACTTTCTATCCATATCTATCGTCATCCAGCCTATATACGTCCCACTGTAGGGCACAGGCCTCCTCTCAGTATCAATATCTATATCTATACTTAATAACCTTCATGTCCTCCGTCTTCGGACATAGGCCTGCTCTCCATTCTTCCATGCTTGGCGTTCCTTTGCCAACCGCATCCAATCTCTGCCAGCCTGTTGGTAGATGTCGTCCTTCCATCTCATAGGTGGTCTGCCTCTACTGCGAGAGTTGGCACGAGGACTCCACTCCAGCGTACGTCTAGCCCACCAGTCATAATCCATTCTGGCAATGTGCCATACCTATCTCCACTTTCTCCTTTCAATTTCGTCTACTGCATCACGGGTTTTGGTGACTCTTCTAATCCACTCGTTCCTTTTTCTGTCCATCAGAGAAATCTCGAACATTGACCTCTCCATGGCTCTCAGTGCGACACGGAGTTTCTCAGCTGATTTCTTTGTTAATGTGGTCGTCTCCATGCCATAAGTGAAAACGGGCAAGACACACCTATGAAAAACTTTAGTTTTTAAATGCTGATATATCCTTCCCGAACGGAGAATACCTGATTGGTTGCCTGATTCTACGTTCGACCTCCACAACTTGATCCTCTAGACCAAGTGTAATTTTATGTCCCAGGTATATATTATGTAGTGATCGACAATGTCTACAGGTAGTGTGTAGCTTTTTGCTCCAGGAATGTTCGACATGATCTTGGTCTTCGTGAGATTCATCTTTAATCCTACATACATACATATTCTCACGCCTGTATTCCCAAGAAGGGTAGGCAGAGCACATGAATTCAAAAATCCAGTGCCACGTTTAGTGATTTCAGGGTAAGGAGATGGCCAAATGTGTTATTGCAGTGACAGGTTGCTAGCCCATCATCCACAATACACACAATACACTAGCCCTTTCCCAGAGTCGAGTCTTACGACACCCACGGGAAGAAAGGGGGAGGTGCTATTCTAACCCGGCACCACACGAGTCCTACCTTGAGTATCTTTAATCCTACCTTGAGTAATTCTTATTGCAGATCTTCGATCATAATTATCATTGTCATCGACGTTGTCCGTAATCAGGGCTATGTCGTCTGCGAACCGGAGGTGGTTTAGCCTCTTTCCGTCGATTACTAAAGCCTTGTTGGTCCAATTGATTTCCCTAAATATGTTTTTAATGGTGGCGTTAAACAGTTTAGGTGATATGGTGTCCCCTTGCCGTACACCCCTTTCTAGTTTGAACGGTTTAGTGAGTTTATGCAGACTTGCTGTAGATGTTTTAGGAGCCGTATATATCTTTCATCAACTCTATAGTCTACCAGGGCCTTTTCAACTGCCCACGCTTCTACGGAATCGAAGGCCTTTTCATAATCGACGAAGGTGATGATTATTGGCTTGTTTTACTCGTGGCATTTTTCTATCACGGTCTTTATAGTGTCTGCAGATGGTCACTAGTCTAAAATCCAGAACAAAAACCAGCCTGCTCTCTAAGTTGGTTGTCATCAAGTTTATTGGTTAACCTATTTGTTAAGAATCTGATAAATAGTTTGTAGATATGGGAGAGAAGACTCAATCTCAAACTTTACTGTGCAATTAAATAAAATGTATGACTTTCTCTGACGTTTCAACTTGCGTTCAGACCTTCTTGACATTAATTTGCACTTAAAATTTTGTGCATAACACGTGATGGGCCGTTATTAAAGATAAATTAATGTTATATTTTGCGCACAACATCAGATGCGACATTATTTGTGATAAAATGAATTTCATCACTTGATTCAAAGACAAATAGGTCGTTATTTGTCATAAATTCATTTATAATTGTGCAAGTATTATGATTTGTGACTTTCTTGCTCATAATAATGTTAAAATGATTTAGTCTCAACTCGAAGTGGTCATTGTTTTTTTGTTCTATTATTATAACTATGTGCCTTTTGTTTATATTTTTATACTACGGCTATTCTTGATTAACCAAGGGACTGAAAAGCTCATAGAAAAATCGTATTAAGTAAATTTTAATACAAGATATTTTGAAATTAAGTTTGTTTAATTTTCAATTCGCTGTACTGAAAAAAGTTCGATTTTGAGTTAGGCCGTTTTAATTGAAAAGCAGCGAAATGTTGATTTCAATGTAATTAAATCCAGTGGAAGAGAGCAAGTCGCCAGTGGAGACAAGCACCTACTTGAAACATTTAGCACCCACATAAAAATAATACTACTTCACCTCGCAATAAGAACCCTCGGAGTTGTGGTTACAAATCCCAACACCCATAAATTCAATGTTATGCTATCGACAGGTCAAATGAGGTGCCTCCCTATCTCTCTCCCACCTACCAAGTACGAGCGAGACGCACAACCATCAAAACCTTCTTGACATCGATTACACTTCACCTTCACGGACCTAACCTACGAAATCACTTAATCAAAATCACCAAGCCAAAATGAATCTAACGAGAAAAGTTTACGACTCAAATTGAGGTGTAACAAAGTTTATACGCAGTTGGTACGAAGGGGGGCGATGACGTAGAAGCGGGTGACGTCACACGCTGTGCCTCGTTGACATTTGGGCGAGTTGGGGGCGAGTAGCTTGACGGTGCGTGGGCGGTAATGTGAATTTAGATACTGTCGAGATAGATGGCGTGAGTGAGCAAGCAATGGCGGGTGAAAATAAGATGGAATTTTACTTACGCTGGCGTTATACTGTTTGGTAAATGTTTAAAATGTTTTCACGTGATCGTTTGTCAAACTTTCAGAGCATTTTTTTATTACATACTATGACACATTACATACTATTACATACTTGGAAAGAGATTGGCTAGAGCATATTCTCGACGTATACTAAACCTGTCTGGAAAAGACTCTTTTTAACAAAGATAAGGAATAATATAAGATAATAAGATAATAGAAGATAAAGTAGAATAAAGGTAGATGTTATGCCTTGTAATTGAAGTCCACAGAGAATTGGAAGATGTATTTAAGCAACTGATCTCCGAAACTTTTTTAGCGCAATTTTGGATACCATTCTGACAGTTTGTAGTAGAAGTTCTGCTATTCGACGATAGGTGGCGCTAGAATGCGTAAAAATGCGAATAGCGTAATTCTATTAGTTAAAATCTTGTGTATAAAACAATGAAGATTGTATATAATACGAATTCGAAAAGTCAAAGTAGACATTTTTTTTTTTAATTGCATAATTAAACTAAAAACAAGCGAACAAAATATAGCACACAAGTGTGAGCCTAATTCCCAAGCGTGGAAACAAGCGATTGTTTTATTTTCTTTTAGTGCATCCCTATTCAACAGGGTTAGTTAAAAAGAGACGCGTATATCAGTTCTAGACTAAGTTTAGTAATAATTACTATTACCGATACCAATCAAGTGGTTTAAGGTTAAGTCCGTGATCGATTGGAGGCTCTTGACACAGTTATTTTGATTGCTAATATTTATTCTATTTACGAGCTAATGTTGATTGATTGTTTTTACAAACAGTCAGGACAAATACCTTAATTTTATAAATGATGTCTCACGGACAAATGTGAGTAAGACATGCTACCCATGTTTGTAACATATTTACTGAACGGTATTAAAAAAGTAATATAATTTTTTTATCGTCGTGTGGTCTCGGGTTTAGAATTACACAATCTTGATTTCTTGTGCATGTTGCAATAGGCGACTAAGAAAATAGGTAAAGGTGACAGGCTAGTAACCTGTCTCTATTGGAACCTTAAAAGTATGCTGTGACCGCTTATCTGTTCATAGTAGCATTCGCAATATTAGTAACTTCAGGGCTTTAGGCTGACACCAAGGGCAACTTTCATTTATTTTCGTCGTGACATCCTGTTACATTGCAAATGTCATGACTTTAAGTCATAGGGATTGACACATTACATACAGCACTCCTACGAAAACGTAATTTTATTTTTATTTTAAAGTTCTAAGAAGATTGGAAACGTACTTATTATTGGCAAAGAGTAGTAGTTCTATTAAGAAAGAATTAAACTGATAACAGAGCCAAGTAGCATACCTTAACCTATTCCTTTAGCATGTTACAACATCCACATTTTTCCGCAATCTTTCAAACCAATGTATAAAAAAGATGCTGGGGAATGTACTATTTTAATGAATGGTCATGCTGAGAGTAGTGCAAACGCGGCTCGGTCCGCCGCAATCAATAATGACTTATCGCGGTTTAACTTATTTTTAGCCTGGCAATATTTACATTCCTATTTTTAGACGAGTAGGTATCCTGTCGAAGCTGAAACGGTCTTTTGTTCTAACTTAAGTTACATCGAGTGGAAACTTGAAGGAAGTTTAAGTATTATCGCATTATTCGTTAAGTAAGCATAAACAAATAGGAAATTCTCACGGAAATTGAACGAGTTGGTTAAGTTTAAAAAAAGTTGGACTTTTTAAGTACATCTAGACATTCATCGCGACCGTATTCCCAAGTGGCGTAGGCAGAGCATACAAAAAGCTACGTAGACAGAACCAAGACCATTTCACGCATTAAAATCAATCTCAGCGAAAGTTTAAAGTTACAATAGTGACAGGTTGTTAGCCTGCTGCCTGAAATGTACCTTTTGTCTTTGTAACCTTTCTATCGACATTCGCTGCTTTTAAGCGCAATTTGGAGAACTAGAACCTCTGTCCATGTGACCTTTCTGTTTGTCGAGCTGGTACTTTGTCTCCGGTTATATTTGCCGTTCCTCTTTTTGTTTCCGAGCGATTGCTTGGCTTCGTAACAAAGTAATTGCTTTTATCTACCTACATCCAAATCCTGTCTATACGTTCAGACGAAGGCCTATATGTATTAGAAAAACTGTATACCGTGGTAGCATTACGATGCATGTTTACATTAAAAAAACTGCATTCGAATTTCGAACTTTTAAAACAAATGATGATTCAAAAAAAATGTAACGACGCGGCCGGCGGAACGAGCTTGTGACGCCGATGCGCAATTGTATGCCAAATTCCAAATCCGACATCGCCGTTAAAGAAACAAAGTTTACAAGTTGTGAAGACGAAACATTTAACTAAATTCATATTTGTATCACTGACTCAAAGGTCAAAGAAATTCGTTTGAAGACGCCGGATGCAGATCATTTCCAACCGGTACCATCGCGAACAGGGGTTGTTGAGCCACTTACCTATGTTTGTAACTTGGTCGTGTAATACTAATCCAATAGCTGACATCTAGTCCGTCACATCGCCACAGCAAGTGGCTCAACAATCCCGGTTCGTGACTGTACATATGGAAGTCCAAAGGGGAGGCCTGTGTTTAGCAGAGGACGTTTTATGACTGAGATGATGATAATGATGTATGATACGCATATATTTTACCTTAAGAAATTTGTCTGAATATGGGTGGGTGTCATTAATTATTTACCTATTGCTTATGTAACTCAATTGGAGGCCTATTTTGTCATGCAAAGTACCATCAATATGCATGACGCGCGCGGGACCCACAATCCTGTAAATTTTAGAGTTCCGCAGATTTGATTGCGAGGTGTGGACCCGTCCGGAATACAATGTTGCCCATAATTAGCATTGTAATTTGAATTTCGGGGCTGTGAATGAATGAAATGCCGCTTAAAACACGAGCCAACATGGCAACTTGTCACACCAAATATTGTCTTGAATTTCTATGGAGAAATTCTTCGTGGCAATGCTTTTTCGTTCCACCGGGAAGGTAAACCTTTAAACGATTACATAGAAAAAAAACATTCTGACATACCGTACTGACCAAGGGCGTACCCAGGTTCTGGGCCAGGGGGGGGCAAATCAGATTTTTATAAGCTACTTATTAGTAAAGAATAAAAAAACTGCCAAGTGCGATATTTAATTTGTAGAGACGTCAACATTATCCAGGGGGGGGGGCAGCTGCCCCCCCCTGCAATTAAATTCATTGGGATTTGGTTTATTGTGGCACAGGTACCTACATACATAAAAGTATGTAATGTTATCCTATGTTCCAAAATGAGATAAAGAGAACACACGAATCGTGACTTGGACAAATCCATGGTTATGACTATTTTACGCTTCGCAACCACCTTTACGTAGGTATATTTACGTTCTTAAAATCAAATACCAAGTTTATTTCTAAAATCTATTCAATAATACTTCTGACCCAATACATACGCATCGACTAAAATACCGTAGCGTAAGCAATAAAACTGTCATCGGCAGGTATCGAGGCTTTGATTCCTCAGCAGACAGCCAGGGCGGCAGAAAAGTAATATTTTTATTTCAAGAACAGAGTTTTGTTATCTAGGCCGATTTAAGCAAATAAAAATGTAATTTAGTCGTAGAATACTTTTACTCGCTATTTCATATGAAAAAATATTATTTACGCGAGAGAAATACGTGACTTGACTTATTCAACGACAGAATATTTCATCAATAAAGTTTTTATATCCGTAATATTATTAGTTGTACTGGCTGAAAAAAAAACTTCAATTAATTCTAATCTGCCATCTTTTCCTTACCTTGACACATAAATATTTCGTAATACCGATCTAGCATGTAGGTAAATCATATTTATTCCTATCTCTCTAAAACAGCTCCAAATTCGGAAATATACATCCAATATTATTCATTCTAATGTTTCATGTCTAAGACATTTTATTCCTAACCCACCCAAAGAAACAGTATCATCAACATTTCAGTTCTATGACCCAATTGTAACCAAAACACGGCAACTATCCTCAAAACCTTCCACTTCACTGTATCCTCGATTCAATATCAACAAGCGGCCATTAACTGAAGATTTTATTACGATTTAAGACACGTTTCTGCATAGGAGCAAGGCGTCCCTCCCACGCCAGTCCAGAAATAGAACCTCACACCCCTCTCTGTATAAAAGTCCTTCCTATAGTACAAAGTCCTATAGCACGTCCGTTCAGCGCGAGCCGTCAATGGAATAGGGATTAAGCCCTGCGCAGACGACAGACTATCCGCGACGGACTTTTTAGTCTGTGAAAATAGAACCTATGGAATTATATGCAGTAAGTCCGGCGCACAATGCATAAAATCCACGCAGACTTTTTGTGTGCAAAAGAAAAAGTCTGTCGTCTGCCCCTTATATAAAAGTTTGTTCTAGAAACGGAAGCGGCTCATTTAGTAGCAAAGGGATTTTGTTTGAGCGATTGTTTTGTGAGGAAGTGATTTTTTGTTCATTTCGCGAGGTCGATCTGAGATTTTACGTAGATAGGTACATCACACCTGTATTCTCAGGTAGTTACGTGTGGCGTCGGATTTAGAATAACTCAATTTTCTGTAGCTGTCGTACTTAAGAGCCGACTTAGGAAATAGGTTAAGGTATAATTTAGGCGACAGGCTAGCAACCAGTCACTATTACATGCCAGATCAAAACCTACACCAATGTGCTAGAAATAGCCAGGTACCTAACGTGAAATAGTCAAGGTTTTGTTTTAGCACTTCGTGTGCTCTGTCTAGCCCTTTGGGAATACAGGCGTACGGAATACGGATAAGTCAGGCCTCAAATCGAGTTTAGCTCGACATGTCTAGTCCGTAGCCCGTCATCTAGGCGCTACGGCTGTTCGCGCTAAACTCGATTTAAAACATGAGTAAAGTGTCTCACAGTCTAAGCAGATACTATATTTATTTTATCTGCTTATAAAGGCCATCTTTCCATATGTCAGTGTCAAAAGATACCTGACGGTAAATCTGCGCAGTGTGTGGTAGCTCATTGAATTGCATAGGGAGCGATATTGACAGATATATGCTCTGTAACAGATATCTTACCGTATCTGCTTAGTGTGTGACGGGCTTAAAACGTGTCACATACCAAGCAGATACGATATTTCATCTGCGTATAAATGTCATCTTTCCATAATGTTGCCGTCAACAGATACTTGACGGTAAAACATAAGTTCTCCGTTCAGATACAGATATTTCTTATCTGCTTAGTATGTGACACGCTTAGTCGTATTTCTCAATACGAATGAGTCACACTGTATCATGTTCAAAGTCTTAAAGACTTAAGTATAATCTGAAATATATTCCAGTTTGCTAAGAGCCTTCCGCCAGGCGTATTTATTAATTTATTCAGTTTAATGCCGAGCTGCCGCGCTCTGCAACTTCTGAACAAATGTTGGCAGCCATTTTGCTAGAAAATTAAGAGCTAAAGTGACATAAATAGTTTGCACGTTCACTTCATATTTTTTGTATTCGAGGCAACTGAGGCAGTAGATTCGAAGTTTATGCAAATAAATTTATGTTGCTTAACTTCATCAACATTAGTTTTTAAGTTAGTTATGGAGAGATGTTATTTTAAAGCCGTGCTGTGCCTTGTGGTGTCGGGATAGAATAACACCTCTCCATTTCTTCCGTGGATGTCGTAAGAGGCGACTAAGGAAATAGGTTTAGGTATGTTTTAGGCGACAGGCTAGCAACCTGTCACTATTCTACCTCTTCCATCTTTGCAAACCTAAAATTATACTAGAAGTGTTTGCGAAGCGTGATATAGTACTAATCATGGTTATGTCTATGCCAGGTTTCGTGTGCTCTGCCTACACAGGCGTGATTGTATGTTTGTGTGTGTTATTTTAAATCCGACACTACACAGGTAAATTTTTATGTTGTATTAGGTAAAAAGAGTTTTAGCTCTAATGTAAGTTTAGTTCCAGATTTGATTTTGACATTGCTTCAACTGCTCATTTTCTATAAGTACCTCCATATCTTTACACCAACAACTAAATAAAATTAGTTAAAATTATTAGTTAATTCAATACATAGTATAATAATATCAGGTTTTAAGCTATAGGTAGATGAAAGAGGTATTTGGGTAATAGTGACGGGCTAGCCTGTCGCCCAAAATTATATTTGGTTATTTCCTGAGTGCTTATTTCCTACTACATCAACGGGCGAAATGGAAACATCCGTACCAATATATAAATGTGAAAGTGTGTTTGTTTGTTTGTTTGTGTGTCCGTCTTTCACGGCTAAACGGAGCGATGGATTGACGTGATTTTTTAGGTAGAGATAGTTTAGGGCATGGAGAGTGACATAGGCTACTTTTTATCCCGGAAAAAATTGATGTTCCCGAAGGAAAACAAAAATATGGTTTGCTTCATAGATCGATATCGATCGATGATAGATCGATATCAATCGATAACCGATCGATAGATGATAGATCGATGGCGCTGTGTGTCGTTTGAAACGAGAAGTTTTCTTATAGTTGTGCTTTATACCGCAATATAACCGGGTTCCACGCGGGTGAAGGCGCGGGCGGAAAGCTAGTGTTATATAAAAGTATGCTGAAAGTAGCTGCCAAGCGTGTTACGGTTATGGTTCTGCCTTTATAGCGTTTTGTGTACTTTGCCTACCTCATTTCCAAATACAGACGTCGTGCATGAGTACCCATACAAGTTTTTCTCTTTCTCTCTCTGATTAACAACAAAATAATTCAAGCTAAAACAAGCAAAACAAATCACCCTCAAAACCGCAAGAAAATAATTCTCCCAAGCTCAAAATATCTGTCGTCTCCGCCCAATGTGGAGAACCTCTCAGAATGATTGGAGATAAAAAAATGGCTGTCATCAAACAATTGTTTCAACAGGTAAATCCCAAGGGCGTCGGCTTTACAACAAAAACATCGATTGTCCTGAAAAGCCACAACTTGTGGAGTCGAGAAGTTTCTAAAATAGATCCCCCACCACTAAAGGCGTAGGGTTGGGTGAGTATCGACAATTAAAACAATCGACAAATTAATGAATCAGTTTAATTAATTTTACATTACGTAATAGCTTGTTTTGATTATTTATTAGTGATGTAACTCGTCAGTGTACTTAACAAAACATGAAATTAACCGATTACAGGATAACTTACAAAAACAAAGGTCTTGCGTTAAGATTAATTACCGTATGAGAAAATACGATACGGAAAAGTTAATAGTCATTATACTAGTTTAGTTTAAATTGTTAACCACATTACCTCTTATTTTTTGTCACTTTTCCGTTTTCCCCCATGGACGTCTAAATGACTAAGGAACAATATTATGGTATAGGTACCTACGTCTTTACATTATTGAAATGTAAAATTACAAGCCTCCAAACAGAAATGTAATTATCGATTTGTAATGTTTCGAGTTGGGGACAGAGGCGTAACGTTACGTCTGTATTACTAAAAAAACAAACAAACAAACAAAGTTTTCCTCTTTATAACATTAGTGTAGATATATTCACTGGACAATAATGGTAGTAGTAGTTAAATTAAAAGTATTTTTTATCGATAGTTTAACATTGGGCATCACTAGCCTGGTCCAAGCGTTCGTTTTTCTTGTCTGGAGAATTATTCAGCCTTGTCGCCGAGACCCAGTCTAACTTATAATAACTTCATTTCACTCATAATCATTTAAGACAAGCAGTAACTTGCTTCTACCAGAGGGCAACCCTATACTACTTCGGTACTAAGTTTATTGAACGAATTATCTCAGTGTTTCTTGCTATTAAATAGTTTAGAGAGCGTTAATGTTTAAAAAATGTATGTGCCAGTCTAAATGAAATAAAATAACTAATAAAAAAAACCTATGTGGGGGTGGGCTAGAACAACAACACTTCTCCATTTTTTCCGTGGCCGTAAGAGGCGACAAAGAAATAGTTAAGTCCCCTTAGCACGACAGGGCGCGAATAGAGATACGCGCGACATAGACTATACTTGTCACTGTCTAACTAGAGACGTCAGAAAGTGACGGGTAGACTATCCCGCGCGCGACGCGACTAGAGTGTGTGGTCGTGCTAAGCCTAAAGGTATATTTTAGGCGACAGGCTAGTAACCTGTAACTATTATACTCTTTTCCATTCTGTTGCTAGGCTAAAAGTGGCTGCGAAGCGTTAAATAATCATAATCATGGTTTTGTCTATGACATGTTTCGTGTGCTCTACCTAAACCATTCGGGAACAAAGGTGTTTCTATGCAAGAAAACTGACTTTCATGAAAGTCTTCATCTTCCGATAGTTTCATTCCACTAACAGACATACATACATACATATTCTCACGCTTGTATTCCCAAGAGGGGAGGCAGAACACATGAATTCAAAATTACAGTGCCACGTTTAGCAATTTTAGGGTAACCAGATGGTTAAACGTGATAATGCAGTGACAGGTTGTTAGCCCATCGCCCACAATACACTAACCCTTTCCCAGAGTCGACTCTTACGACATCCACGGGAAGAAAGGGGGAGGTGCTATTCTCACCCGGCACCACACGGGACTAACAGATATGAATACACATAATATATAGGCGTCAAACATACGACACCCCTTGTTTTACACCGGTTAATAACGATCATAAAACTGATTTATTCCGTTACTTCCCCTTATTTTGTCAACAAGCGCCATTTTGTTTGTCAGCCCGCTATTACAAAAATGGCCGCCGCCTTACAGAAGACTAACATTTTGATCCCGTGCTAAAGAAATGATGAACATCGCGCGCCATGCTTGGAATATTAAAATTATTTAGAGCCAAACACCGCGGACAAATGTAAACCTACCCACAACATTAAAAAGCATTATATAGCTTGCAAAAGGCTATTCTTGTACTTTTAAAAGAGATTGAATGCGATGTATGGAGGAGTGTAAATAAATAATTGTCGTTTTTATACAGACCTTAGTATTTACTAACGAATTTTTGATTACAAGTCTAGCAAACAAAGGAGAGACCTGCCTTGAGAACAGTTCTAATTATAATTTTTATATTGAATCATTATTTACATACACAACCACGTCTGTGATCCCAAATGAGATTGACAGAGCACACAAAACGTGATATACTTAAACAAAAACATGACTTTTTTAAGTTCGGTCGTCAATCCGAGCTTATTTCTTAGGTTTTAAGTTAAGAAGTATACAACAAAAGTGACAGGTTGCTATTGCCTAAAGTATATTTATACTTAAACCTTCCTTAATCGCCTCTTACGACATCCACGGAAGAAATAAACAGGTGACACTACTATATGAATTAGTTTTGATGTTTTTTATTTTATTTGTAAGCCAGTTTCCTTGCGTAGGTTCCTAAGATTGAACGAAATCCGATTAGTAGTAGGTTACATAAAGGAGTTTTTTTTACTGGCTAAGTTATAGGTCCGCTTAGTCACGTTCCTTCATATCACAAACGATAATCACAACACCAACTCCAGTCCCGAAAGCTTAATTAAATTCCGTCAAAGCACAATTAAACATCGCAACAATACCCACGTTTTCGCGGATTAAACTTCGGGAGTTAGTTAATTTAACCCGAAATAAAATAATGATCCATCACAAAGTTGGTGCCATTAATCTTGGGGTTAACATTAACATTCATACTGATAACTTCTGCTGACAGGTTTGAGTTACCACCTAGACTTAAAATCGTTTTAATCTAATCTGGTCTGAGTTTGTTAAGTGATGGGTGGTGAGTTTCGTGAAGTCACAGAGGACTTTGCCGGTAGTTCAGTGTTGGGATTGAAAAGTTTGTTTCCTCATTATTATGGGTATCGTTTAATTTGTTTTCGTGTGATGACACTCTTGGCAAGGTAACCAGAAAACTGGTAAATCTCTTCTTTCGTTTGACAAATGAAAAATTACGAGATGTTTTAAGTGAGAATAATATTGAGAATATTTTTTTATCTAGAAGCGATGTAGAAAGCCTGTAACTTTGTCGATTTTAAATAATTTAATAAGCCACAGTATGCACGTACCATTTCTTTTTTATAATCGAACTAACGGATTGAAGTAAGTTTCTAAGATCAATTAAGAAGTAGATAATACTTATTGAAAGAATAATTAACAATGCAATAGAGTTTGTCAATACCTACAAACTAAAAAATTATCGCGACAAAAAAAGGCCTAGTGTTGATTTTTTTTTAATAACCTTCTCTTCAAAGCAGAAATTCATTCTGAAAAAGTTTTCTGTACTGGGAGTAAACGTTAGCAGCCATTTTGATTCCAAATTCAAAATACCCATTTCGTTTCCCCGGACATTTCGTTTTGATTATATTGCAACATTGGTTTGTACTAATATTGTGGCGCCCCCTAGTGAGTGACAGCCATGACACCTATCTAAGAACATGAACTCATCAAACACGAACCCGTTATTGAAAACCGCGTCAAAATCAGATTATTAGTTTAGAAGATAGGTGGGAACATTGAACATTTGCTTTGCACTAATATTGTGGCGCCCCCTAGTGAGTTACAGCCATGACACCTATCTAAGAACATGAACTCATCAAACACAAACCCGTTATTGAAAACCGCATCAAAATCGGATCATTAGTTTAGAAAATAAGTGGGATAGATGGGAACATTACTTTGCACAAACGGACAAACGGACAAAAGGACAAACGCACACACAAACATCTCTCACCCTAAACGCATATACCTGCTCCGTTCCGTCGTGGGTATAAAAATAAGCAACGAAACAAAAGACAAAGTTGTAAGCTGCGGTCGCACACAACACGAGTTCCAACCGCGACTCCAGAACGCAAACTTACCCGTGTAGTCGGCCAAATTGTGAACTAACAGAATCGCTTACAAATCGCGCTATTAGCATCGACCGTGGCGCCAATGTGGGTTGTAAATTGTAAATTTGTCTTTCTACTTAGAGCGGTATGGTCGTAACTTGAGTAAAGTGAAACGTAAATACTTACCCTCATCAGAGGAGGAGCTTGGGGCTTGTTGAATTAATGGGAGGACCTACTTTTGTTATACTTTTGGCTTATTATACCTACGGCATGCAGAGTAAACACATTGTACCCTGTGACATTTCTGTGACATTTGCTTCCATGGTTTAGGTTTTAATTATGTTACTGCTAAACTCCTTTTTCCGACGAATTTTAATTATACCCGGGGTGTACGTGTCAAACTGAAGGTTCTCGTCATTATTTTTTTATTAATGTTTCGAAAATGCTATAGTAAATCAAACTAAAGGTCTCATCGTTACGAAAAACATATTTTTAATAACTGTCTAAGTCCAGATCGTCGTATTATTAACAGTTACTCCGTTTTTATTGATACTATTTTACATAAAAGGTACCGGATTTTGCAAGACTCATAATACCTCAGAATTTTGGGTTACATTTCAAATATCTCTTTTGTTTAGGGTTTAAACGGTTACATGTTTGTATGAAGCTTTTTATTAAATAATTAAACGTTAAACCAACTAATAATAATCGTATTTTGGTAACAATTGAACAATTAAAATCTATTATTATTTATCCAAATAAAAGAAACTAAAAATATATTCTTTTGGTAACAATAGCAGTAAAAATCTATACCATAATTATTAAAATCTCAGGACTGTTCCGTGGAAATCAGGCCTTTTCTCCGGTGTTTTTGATTTTTTAACTGGTAACCCTATCCACAAGTGTGACAACTAGCTAAAATTATCCATACAAATCGGTATGCCATCGCAAGTATGGTCACTTTAAACCCATAACGGTTCCCTCCCTTCCCTTTAAAAATTAAATTAATTAACTCTCAGAGATATTCCTCCGTAATATTTAATATTTACATCAAATGCAAATTGACATTTCTGCTCAACGCGAGTGTAAAACAAAAGTTACACTCCGTCAATATTTATGAGCTATTACAAGTTTGTACAAAATATGAGCTGGCATTAGAAGTTTTGCGCAATCAAAATTTATTTTGACGCCTTTACGTGTCGCAATCAATTATAATTTGGTTAGTTGACAACTCAAAGAAATCATCCTTTTATAAATACCTATATCAAATAAGAATATACATACATAGGTAGGTAAGTACATACATCACGCCTGTATTCCCAAATAGGGTAAACAGAGCATACGAAATGCTACATAGACAAAACTTACGACATCTATGGAAGAAACGCATAATAATCTAACTGACGGGAGTTACGGGCTAAATAGTTCAGTTAGTTATCATGCACTTTTGAGAACCCGCGCTATGACGTTTTATTTTATTAGTATCCTCTAATACAAGGACTAACTTTAACCTAACCTATTGCGAAAGACTCCAATAGAGAGATCTCTCCCCCGGCAGATGGTTATGCCTTGGGACCGTTGTCCGAAGAGTGTTGGAACTTGTTTATACGTCCGAGTAATGAAACCGTCAGCGCGATGTAGAACAGTCGCATGACACACGCCACATCCGCATAGCGGCGCCAGTGTCGCCACTCTCATAAACTTAAGCAGAATTGAAGTCAATATAAAATTAGCGCTCGTTAAATCACCTAGGATAAAACCGCTGCTTTTTTTATTCTCAGGTAAATAAAAGAACAATAAAGTCTAAGAATTCTAAGATGGCGGACGGAAAAAAGCTCGGCAACAGGCCGAAGCACAATTAGCTAAAAAGCTCAGTTAGGCTGCGCGACCACCGGACCTAAGCTAGGCACTTGGCTTGGCCGTGCGAATGAAGGCTAGTAATTGGATTACCCAAGTTATTCCTAATTAACACATTCAGAACCAAGGACCCGGCTCCCGGGTTCTTCATAACATTCGCGAGATACCGAGAACCCGGTAGCCGGGTTTTGTACATGCTATAGACTACTTGGTTCTGCGCAGATGTCTTGATTTTAGGCTTGGTCGTGAATGTTATAAAAGTACCTACATAATTTTACGTCCTAAATCTAATTTGACTTTTACCATAATGTCTAAGGCTATATGGACAATAAGACTATACGGTGAACATTATGGCAAAATAATTTAATGTCGTGTGTGAAGTTCACAATCTGCACTAGGCTCACATTGAGAAGCCCATGCCTTCTCATATTGAGAGGAGACGTGCACCCATGACTGATACGTATGTGGGCTAGACAGAATTTTAGAATACTTACGTAATCTTATAAAAATAAAACTACTTTAGAAACTTTGTACTACGCCCTGTACCTATTTATAGGTATATCACGGTTTTGGGTACTTTTTAGTACATACATACATACATACATATTCTCACGCCTGTATTCCCAAGAGGGGTAGGCAGAGCACATAAATTCAAAAATCCAGTGCCGCGTTTAGCATTTTCAGGGTAATCAGATGGTTTAACGTGATATTGCAGTGAGAGGTTGCTAGCCCATCGCCCACAATACACTAACCCTTTCCCAGAGTCGACTTTTACGACACCCACGGGAAGAAAGGGGGAGGTGCTATTCCAACCCGGCACCACACGGGGACTTTTTAGTAGGTACTTGCTATTTACACCTATAGGTATATTCAATCCTATGAAACCAATTTCACAGCTTAGCTCAGCGCAGCCATTCTATAGGTGGATATTTCTTCTGCTCTCGCTACGCTTCAGCTTTTAGCTCCGATGGACGAGTACCCTGATGGTGGTTAGCAAAGCTTGGAGTTAATTTGATTAAAATACTTTACGTTTCTAAGAAATTCATGGCAGAATCGAACAGAGATTTTCATTGTAGTGTGACAGTAAATGGAAAAAATGTTAAAATGATGGGTTGAGGCTGTTGTTGATTGGACATTTTATATTTCAGAATGTATAATAGTAGCAGTGTAGTATCGAAGAAGATTTACGAAACAAAATACGGGGAATGTGGATGGGTGCAGTGGGAGGAGAAGACCTAGACGGACGTCCGTGATCAAATCGCGGACGTTTTAGAAACAGGTCAGGTCAAGAGTACCCGGAACCGACGAGCTTGTATGAGGAGATTAATGAA
>BHDV01071231.1:312084-351139 GCA_005406045.1 Adoxophyes honmai
TCGCTCCGTTTAGCCGTGAAAGACGGACAAATAAACAAACAAACAAACAAACAAACAAACACACTTTCACATTTATATATTGGTATGGATTGTACAAAACATGACGCAATAAAAAGTTAAGAACAATTTAAAAGTACAAAAGCGAACATATCCCTAAAAGATCTTTCCGCTTTCCTGCTGACCTTCGAACGATTGACAAAATACGTGAAATAAAAGTAGATACACAAAGAAAGTAAAAAAAACTAAAATTAAAATAAACACAACAATCAATCTAGACATCATAATTGCAAGTAACATACATCTAACTTCTAAACCGAAACCACTATTATCATACACGTGCAGGAGTAAGCGAAATGATTTTTATTCGATTCAAATCATCTTTCACTTGCTTCTAACAAATTGCTTTACTATGATGAACCAAATTGATCCCAATGATCACCACTATTTGTACCAATAAAAAAGAATTCCGTCAAGGCGAATAATTTACGACAGGTCAAAGACATGGTTTTTTTTACTTTATTTTAACGTACAATATTTCAATAACAAGGTATTGTAACCCTAAACGAAAAACCTAAAAATGACAAGTGGTTACGAATCGCGAAATAGTATTTTTTTTCTCTATCTATGTAACGTTTCGTGTGCTCTGCCTCTATTTGGGAATACAGACGTCAGGCGTGACGTATGTTTAAAACTTGTAGGTATGTATGTTATGTATGAGTTCGTAATCGGTCTGCGGTGGACAGGACAGCACGGCAACTGTAAGCAGACTGCACGTTCGGTTTGCAGTTTCGATGCAGTTACACAAACTGCAGTATAACTGCACTCGAACTGCCAATTTGCAGCCAGGCTGCGGTTCAAACACCGTCCGTCTGAATGGGCCCTTGTAGCTACAACTGTTGAATGTCTCGCTACACTCACATTACGCAGACTGCAGCAAAACTGCACTCAAACTGCCAATTCAAAGCTAGGTTGCAGTGAACAAGCCCTTGTAGGTAACTGTCGAATATGTCACGCTACACCCACATTAAACGCGACATGCAACTATAACCAATAATTTACAGCATACATATGTAACATAATACCGCGTGGTATTTGTTCCAAGGCCTTATTTACCCGTTCGGTTATTTCTCTTTCTAATAATGAAATTACTCTAACTAACCTACATTTACTTGGTATGCTGGTTAGGTAGGAAAATGTAGAACCACTGCTAGCAAGAACATTTTTAGTCTGTAGAAACAATTTCGTCAGATAGATGACCAAAAAATATTCTACACTATTTTTTCTTTTATTTAACAAACAAGAAATGACGTGGTACAGAACTCTGAAGTTTGAAGTGACGAAATTTGGCGTGCAGGTAGATGTTATGACGTACTCCGCTAAGAAAGGATTTTGACTAATTCTACCCCAAGGGGTATCAAATAAGGGATGAAATTTGTATGAAACTCTGCATGCAGAAAGCTACTATGACGACATAAAAACTAAAAGTTTCAAAAACTATAACTGATTAATAATGATACTTCTTAACGCGAGCGAAGTTGCGGGCAAAATCTAGTGTTTACTTTATAAAATCAGTCCACTTCATAAAATAGGTGACGATCGAATGAAGTAAACAAATTATTTAAATTTGGAACGCGCGGGCGGCGCGGCTGATGGCGCGAGCCTGTGACGCCGATGCGCAATTGTTTGCCGAATTCAAGTTTTCCGCCATTTTAAGCGTTCTTTTTTCAAATTTATTTCATCAATGTAGATAAAGTCGTATGCGACTGTACATAATAAATACTGTTTTAAATATGTACATAATAAGTTAATAAGGCATTCAAGTATTCCCAATTCTTTAAACGCTACATAGGCAAATCATGACTATTTCAGGTTTTGTAGCCACTTCTAGCATACGTTTAGGTTTGAGTTAGAGGTACTATTGGTAAAACAGACGTGATGTGTTTATCTGGGTTATTAATGAAATTCGCCTTTTCAGTCTCATTCTACAAACTGCAATCGTATAATGCCTTTGCTATGCAACAGTGACATAAATACCTATTTCATCGTGCTCTCGAAGCGGATCTAGAGAGTACATCGACCTACGTGCCCGTGCAATAACACGATGTACTGTCGACAAAAAACAAATCCTGTTGAACGACTGTCAAGTGGTAGCAAAAAAGTGTCTATTTATTACGTCGTATGTTTACATACGACATTTATTTTATTGCGCGAAATTATAAGGGCCTGTGATCTGGGAGCCTGTTTAGAATAACATCTCTCCATTTTTTCCGTGGACGTGGATAAATTATTCGTTTGTTCAAGTCGATCGAGGGCGCCCTCGAAGAACGTATAGCGACTAGATCGGCGATTTTCTGAGCGTCTAGTGCAATCAAAACCGTAAGGAATTGATAACGATTTCGTTTGCGCATTAACGCGGAATCGTATGGAGACGTGTCGACCGCGGCAGTTGTGCAAACGTTCCGCTCGGAGGCGCTGTCTCAGTGTGAGTAGGTCTTTAGACTACACGAGACGCTCTGAAAAGTGGCCGAATTAAAACATCTGAAACCGACAACCTTTTTCGCCAGAGGGACGAATATGAGTGAAGTGAGAGAAGTATGCCAGAACAGAAGCGAATGGCGCTCGGTAGGCTTCACATTATAGAGGACAGACTAACTAGAGAAACAATGATGGCCACCCAGTTCCGCAAACCATCAGTTTATTTCAACTTACAAATTGTCACAGAAATTGCAAAGAGCCTATAGCCACAGAGGAAAAAGCCGCTGCGTTACGCGCGATCTTGGGCCGGCCAATAAGAGCACAGTGAACGCCGCCATGCTTTGGCGGAATCGTCTTCGAACAGATTCAATGACATTAGTACTCTATAGGTTCTGTCCTCTATGGCTTCACATCAACACACGGTTGTCATCAAACACGCGGGATAGATTACCTATCACTTTCTGGCGTCTCTAGTTAGACAGTGAAGTAAGTAAGTAAGTAAGTAAGTAAACACTTTATTGTACAAAAAGAAATAACACGAAATACAAAACTCATATACAAATAAAAAAGCGAAGTACAAAGGCGGACTTATCCCTTAAGGGATCTCTTACAGCCAACCTTTGAGAATCAAAGAGGACACTTGATAATTGAGACCGACAACAAAGAAAGGCTATATTGAACATGTTGAAGTACAGTACAATATACATAAAAAAAAATAACAGTAATAAAAATTATAACGTTAAAAGTATGAAATAAATACAGAAATACAATAATAAATTGATAAATACACAACAACACCAACACATACACATACAATTATGGGTTTGGTGTGCGCCACAACTTCTTCAGGCGTTCCCTAAACGCGTAAACAGAGGATGATTGTCGGACCGAAGTCAGTGACAGGTATAGTCTATCTCGCGTGTTTTGTTTTCATTTGTTGGTGTGTCTAATGATTAAAATAGTGATTTGGTGACATTGTTGTGTTATTTCCGCGTTGTAGCTTCAACGTGTACCCGTCACGGGTCAGTCTCAGGGGAGAAACCCACGTCCTGAAAACCCTCCCGACCTTGCGATTTGACACAAACTATTACAGAATTTCTACTACCTAATGTATTATTTTGATATTTATTTACCACAGAAAATATTGAATATTGCGGCTTTGTGAGGAAAAGTTGCGAATATTATACTTTTGAAACGGGTAGACCAGCTAGCACAAGGCGCGAGTAGAGATGCACGCAAGCTGTCACTGTCTAACTAGAAACGTTAGTAAACGACAGGTAGTCTGTATCAAGGCAACTTCTAACCTTTCAGTCAATTCCAATATGACAATAAAAATTACCCCAATTAAAACGTTACCCCACTTTGGGGTAAATTGTTACAAAGCAATAAAGTTGTAGGTACTCACCCACAAGCTTACAACTACAAATTGGGTCTTTACAAAGTACCTGGAGGCTTAGGAGAATATTTTGTTATCCAATTTCTCCATTTCATAATGTTTCCATTTACAAATATTGTTTAACCAAACACTACGAAACTTGTTTATGGTTTATACTTAGATAAATTTAATTAATTAAATTTGCTTAATCGGCTCAAATTTGAAATAATCAGCAAATAAATTATAAAGCTGGATTAAATATCATTCGATCAATCCAATTAGGGAAGTCCACGCTATCATTTTTAATCGTACCATCTTGTTTGCTTGTCTAAAAATAGCCCATCAATAAAAGAACATAGTCCTAAGTGCAGATAAAACGCTCGCCGAAAATCAGCCCTGTACCCAAAGACCCAAGGTAATATTTGGATTAAATGAAATATGAACCATAAATCATTGCTGTGAACCGATGACACTGTTCAATTGTATGCTAATCAGAATGCGTAATAGGGCATCCCCAAATTACGGCATATAAATGTTTACTCTTCTTGTTTGCTTCTGGTTACGTCAGCAGCATAAAAAGTCGGTTGAGATTGAAAGTGCGCACGTGATTCTGAGGCTATGCAGGCTAGCAGGCTAATGTATCTGGTGTATGTTTGTAGTCAAAATAATAAGTACATAGAATACATAGATCACGCCTGCATTCTCAAATGGGGTGAGAAACGCTACGTAGACAAAAATCATGACGATTTCACGTTTTGCGGCCACTTCTAACACAATTTTACGTTCTAAATCGGAAGGTATAACAGTGACAGAGGTTGCTAACTTCGCCTCTTACGACATCCATGGAAGAAAAAGAGAATAATAAAAAGTGCGAATAGTTCACTTAAAATCGAGTTTAGCTTAGCCCTTCATCTAGGAGCCGCAACGGCTGCTGATAAATATGCTGGCATACATGTAAATACCCTACATTTGATACTAAAATAAATGACGATAGTATCAAGAGTAGGTAGAAGCCGTTGCGGCTCCTAAAGGAAGGGCTACAGACTAGCTCAAAACACGTCGAGCTAAACTCAAGTTAAGACTACAGTTATCTGATTTTTTACTTATGAGCAAGTCTCATTGTAGTTTCATATTTAAATAAGAAAATACCGTGAAACGGTCGATAAACTTGTGATTTATTATTGCGCCGTTGGATTGACCACACTGTATACTCAGTCAGCATTGCACCACTGGTTTTTTATGAATTTGCGACAGACGCTTTTGGCGTCATCGTAAAGTATTTAAATTTATGCTCATGCGCACTGAATGGATAACAAAACACTTACAACAAGCAGTAAAAAGCAGAATTTAGCTAATTTTCCTCCTTCTTTAAAAAAAGCTCTTCTTAAGGTCGAATTAACCTATCTAACATACAATTTTGACTTGAAATAAGTGACAATGCATTGCTCGACAGTGAAAAACTTCGTTACGTTTGTTGTGACAACGTTATGTGGTGGGTCAGAAACCAATTTATTTGACTGTAACGCATTACAATTATTAATACAATTTATATAATGAGATAATGACTGTAGCAGCGATACAGCGAGATGTAAGTCAGTGGGGTACCCAGTAACTGTCGATACTAAGCAAACGCATACTATGGGTAGGTACTAAGTAGGGTTGCTACCTTTATTTTGAAGTTATAGTACACTGGTTATTATGGTTAAAAAAGTACATGTCATCATAATAAAGTAGTTAATTTGTATCAAATTCATCATTAATCAATCAATTTCGTTTTACGAAAAAACTACTTAACTTTTCGAATATCAAAAAATCAAAGCATGCGAAATTAAGTATTTACGTGTACTTAATTGTTCTCATAAAGTACTCGTACAATACTATATTATAAAGGACGGGTGGTCACAAAACGTACCTATCTACTCACGTTTGTATATGGAGATTAGCTGGACACGTTTCGGGCCAATTCGTGACCCATCATCTACGCGTCACAGCAACGGATAGACGCGCACTGTACGCTACTGCTCTTTTTTGCGACAGCTTGACACAGCTGACAGTCAAGTGGTTCACAACCCACATTTTCGCCAGTTCCGAATGTATGTGGCCAGCCTTACAACGGGTATGTTAAAGACATACAACAATGGGACACAAATCCAGGCTTACAACTTACAATGATTATAATCCTACATACATACATACATACATATTCTCACGCCTGTATTCCCAAGAGGGGTAGGCAGAGCACATGAATCCGAAAATCCAGTGCCACGTTTAGCAATTTCAGGGTTACCAGATGGTTTAACGTGATATTGTAGTGACAGGTTGCTAGCCCATCGCCCACAATACACTAACCCTTTCCCAGAGTCGACTCTTACGACACCCTACTATCCTACAAATATTATAAATGTGAAAGTTTGTGAGTATGTTTGGATGTTTGGATGTGATCAGAATAGCACATAGGCTACAATTTATAAAGATTTTGTTTGAATTTTCCAAAATATGACGATAGGAAAAATAGTAGGATTCCACAATTTTCAACGTAAAAAGCTATAAATTGGCATGCGGGCTGTGACTAACAAGATCTCTTCTGTGTTACCCCGAATTTAACGCGAGCGTAGCCGCGAGCAAAAGCTAGTTTATAATAAAAAATGTTTAAGACGGGTGACAACCCTAGAATGTACAAGATCTATGATCAATAGATCATACGTGCGCAGGCCCACGTGGCGGCGAGCGCGGCCTTGCCACGCCCCGCGCAGGCGAAAGTAGTTTTAAACCGACCAGAACAGGACAAGGTTGTACCTACTTTAAAGGGTTTTTTGGAATGCACTAATCTGATTAGGACTTACATTGTATTATACTGGTTTCAGCGCTGGCTAGCGAAGCGAGGCGAGATTCATTTATGTGACAAAACTGATAGTTTTTTACGTTTTTGAAGGTAACAAAGTGTCACGAGTTTAAATTTTTGTGTCTCATACATCATGCCCATACCACGATTATAAAAAAAATACAAATACATACATACGTACAATCACGCCTGTATTCCCAATTGGGGTAGGCAGAGCATACGAAACGTGACATAGACAAAAACATGGTTATGACCATTTCACGCTTCGCAGCCACATCCAGTATAATTTTATCATAGGCTTGAAAACAGTTGGAAGAGGTATTCTGTTATCTAACGCTTTGTCAATTGCTTGAAGGTCAGCAGGAATAGATCCCTTAATTAAGTTAATTTCCCTTAATTTAGTTAAAGTTCGACTTTGTACCTAATTGTGTTTTGTTTTGTGCTTGTTATGTTGTCATGTTTATTAACCGACTTCAAAAAAAGGAGGAGGTTCTCAATTCGTCGGGATATTTTTTTTTTTTTATCATTTTTTTTTATGTATGTTCGCTGATTACTCGAAGACGCCTGGACCGATTTGAAAAATTCTTTTTTTGTTTGAAAGGGTATAGTTTCCAGGTGGTCCCATTGCCAGCATATCTTGATCTGATGATGGAATATGAGGGAAATCGAGGGCAACCCTCAAATTTTATTGGCACAGGTAATGTTTTTAGTACATTTTTCAAAGCTACACCAGTATTTACGTCTGGCAGTAAAAAAAATATGACTGAGCTGATGATGGAAGGTCAACTCCTTAATGCTTAGGAGTTAAAGGATAATTCTTTCAATACTGAATGCACCTGCAGACTGGAAATTATAATTTCAGTAATTAGTGAGGCCTGCTGGTGATGGAAGGTCACCCTCATTATTAAACAAATGCTTTCAGTACCTATAGCCCAAATTTGAAGTCGGTTTTTTTTTGTTTAAAATTATTTTGTACAATAAAGAGTAACATACATACTAATCTATACATTTCAACCCAGTCGCCTTGCATATTCTGCGACACAGTATGCAGGCGCGTTGTCAATTTTTAACGACAAGTTAATCGCTTTGTTTGCGTCGGATATTCCTAATGACAGGTTTCGACTGCTGATAAAGCATGGGTGTAAATTACTGAGTACCTTCTTATCGGCGTAGCTGGCTTACCTGAAAAAAAAATAGGTTTATTAGTACACAGAATAGTACGCATGTTTGTTTAGTCTAGGATAGAATAATGACGAGAATAAACTCGCAGATGTAATTAAAAGATCTGGTGCGCTGTTTCGCGATTGGTTTCCTAAAATGCACGTTTTACATAAATCTTGGTTGCATACAGCTAATTTTTTTACCAAGCAAAATTAGAACTTTGCTATAGCTTCGTTTTCCCCGTGTAATAAGTACTCTTTTCTCGTATGGAAAATTGATTTAACCGCGAGTAGAGTGTCAGATTCGTATGTGGGTATGTCGTGTGGTGACGAATTTAACAACCTGTCACTATTATACCTATTCCAACTGTTTTCAAATCTAAAAGTATGCTAGAAGTGGCTGCGAAACGCGAATAGGTAGTCATAATCATGGTTTTTTTCTATGTCACGTTTCGTATGCTCTGCCTACATCATTTAGGAAAACAGGTATTTTAATATTAGGTATGTATTTAAGTAATTCTACATTTTGTTTTAAGTAATTCCGAATTTTTCCTTATCCCACTTCGCTTTTCAAGCGTCGTTATTTTTAAGCTACAACCAAACCAAACGAGAAAGAAACTCGCACGAACTTGCAACAAACAAACCCATTGCAGTTTCAAGTTTTTAATTAGTAGAGTTTGGCCAGGTAAGCTACTTAGGCGAGTAACTCGACCTTCCAGTGCCATAACAAAGATAAACTTTAAAGAACTATTTCAATCTCAACCGCACGCTAACAGCAACATAAAGGATTATGTTGTTGATGAGGATAAGACTGCTGGTGCTGCGAGCGGTTAAGTTGTCAATCAATACCTTACCCATTATAACTCGAGGATCTGGGTTCGAATCCACAACCCTCTGCATGATAGGCCACATGTCAATTATTATTTTTCACTAAGGTCAATTGTCCCACTACTCTCTTCGTTTCACATTACATTTTGTTGTTTTAACTTTTCTCCGGTGAACATATTTTATTTTAGCGACACCTAGCGCCACCTATCGTCGAGTTGTAGAACTTCCACAAACGAAATCTGTCAAACGTCAAAGTTGTCTACATCGCGCTAACGACGTGACAATAGGGATGATGACAGGGTTAAAATATATCATTCTAATGAGTCCGTAAGTTAGATTATGGAAAAAATGAGACACATATTTTTTAGTTTATCAAATAATTAAACATTGACAAAGGTACAGATCATCAAACTTCCTGAATGGGGGCTTGTGACGTCACGTTTGAGTAAAAATCAGTACAATTTTTACTCAAACGTGACGTCACGCGAAACTTTTGGGCTCTGTATTATCGTCATTTTAGTCTATCAAATAAAAGAAAAAATATGTGTACAGTATTTTTTGGTGATCTATCTGACGGACTAAATAGTTTTTTCTAATCATCTAGCCTATTCAGTTGCTTAAACCCAACTTCAAACTCTCTCTGTAGACATAACATGTAGGTGTGTTTCCAGGTGGAGAGAGACATCTATTTGATCTATTGGACTCTTTCCCACATAATCCATAGCCAAACAATTCATTCGCTTATTGGAAATCTAATGATATACCGCTTTTAACACAGAAACGTAGGAACTTATCAATAAATACGTAGCACGGATGATAAATCCAATATAATGGCTATTTGTCAGTGAACCGTCGGGCGCGGGGTTGTCGCCGCTATCCGAGATTGAATTCGCGTTGAATTATTGCGTGATATTATTGTCGCGAGTAACTTGTTGATTTATAAATGCATTACACCCTCCATGAAAATACTTACATACATCACAGTGTGGTGAAGGGTTTCGAATAGCACCTCTTCTCTTCGTTTCTATTGCGTCGTAAGAGGCGACTAAGGAAATAGATTAAGCCATTAACACATTCAGAACCAAGGACCCGGCTCCCGGGTTCTTGAAAACATTCGCGACATACCGAGAACCCGGTAGCCGGGTTCATTTTGTACTAGATATAGTCTACTCGGTTCCGCGCAGATGTTTTGATTTTAGGCTTGGTCATGAATGTGTTAAGGTATATTTTAGACGAAAAGCAAGCTATCTTAAAATTTTAACAATGTTCTAGAAATGACAATAGGCAGAGCAGCCAAAACGCTCCTACATAGAAAAGACAATAACTATGTCACGTTTAGCAGACACTTCCTACTGGATTGGGTACTTAATTACGTAAATACTAAAAGCTCCGACGGCACTAGCACTAGCACTAAACACCCCGGTGGCGTGACGGTTAATTGTAACATGCGATATTATACGAAAGAGTTTCCGGCCATTTCGTGACCCATCATTGAGTGCTTTTTCCGCGCGTCTGCTTGTCGCAATCGACAACAGCTCAACTCCTGGCGCGTTCCTCCCAATGATGTCTCAATTAGTTCAATAGATACGGTTTCACTATGTACATTGTACAGTCACGAACTGGGATTGTTGAGCCACTTGCCACTGCTCGCAATTTAGACGTGTAATCAATGACCGATGTGACCGACTAGGTGTTAGCTATTGGATTAGTATTACACGACCAAGTTACAAACATAGGTAAGTGGCTCAACAATCCCGGTTCGCGATGGTACAGTCAACGTAAACGCGAAGTAAATGGCCAAACATATCGCCTACGCAACAGCTCCGCTTGCAAAGACGCGATAGCAATGACGTACGATCCCAATTTCATAGGCAATTGAGTAAACGGGTTAGTTTTTGGCTAAATTTGGCAAGTGTGTTAGTGTAATAGATGCGAGATAAAAATGGGGAAGAAAAATGAAGGCCACAAAGCGAAGTGGTGTTATTCTGTACTGTAACAAACTATAATCGTCGACGAGATGTCAAAATTAATTGTCATATTGTGTGGAAATTATATTTTAGTTAGTTACGTTAAAAAATAACACTAAGAGCAAAGAGGTGGTGTATGGTATCGGATTAGAATAACACATCTCCATTTCTTCCGTGAAGTCGTAAACGACTAAAGAAATGTAGGCGACAGTCTAACAAAATGTCACTATTACACCTCTTTCGACTGTTAAACCTGAGTTATGATGGTAGTTGCTCCGAAGAGTGAACAGTCATGGTCTTATCTATGAAAGTTTCCTCTGCTCTGCCTACCCTGTTTAGGAGCACTGGCGTTATTATATGAATGTAGGTACGTGTCAGTATGAAACATGTTAAAGATTCTCACTCATATTTATTACTACTCGTGACCATGGTCGCTGTAATGCAGCCGAAAAGTCGAGGTAATTAAAGTCGTATTCATCAAGTCCTGCATAGTAATATCAAAGAATCATATGAGATGTCAAAGAAGCAAAAATGTAGGCCAATAAGCCGAGCTACCGCAAAAAATAGGTCCTTAGTTTTAAATGGTTCCTTTAAGCATATTTCTGAGGCAAAAAATTTAAGAACTTCACGTTAAAGTCAGAAATCTCCTTAATTCCCTCCGTCTAAGGTCAAAGGAATGCAAATAATGCACGATGGTATATTAGGGGCGGCGAAAACGCAGTGCGGATTAGTTCAACAGTATGAGAGGTTTTCAAATATTTTTAACTCGCATTTGTTTAACTAAACAATAAACAAACAAGTGGCTGTGTAATTCAATTTAAAGAAAAAGTGGAATAAAAATTAATATATAATCACACATAAATCTAAATGATTAGTAGTCAATTTTAATTGTTAGTCAATCGGATTGCATGAGTATGTCAGGTGATTTTGCTAACAAGTTGATTTTTTATTTGAATGAAATACGAGTAAGTATATCAAATATGCACATTGGTAGGTATTTGCTACGGCAATTATGAAATTATTAATTCACGACGAATACTAGTTAAGCGTCGAGCTCTGGGAGGTTTCCAAATTTTTTAATTTCCTCTAAAATGGAAAGAGTTCGTGATTAGGAAAAAAAAGTTATAGAAAATCATACAAAAATGTTGCGGCAAAAATCGTAAGTCATGCTCATTTGATCGTTGGCTGCCATGTGCCGCTTGAAAACACTGTTCTGCATGGTTTAGTATAATTCCAACACTGTTCGCTCCGATCCAATCAGACCTTTATTTAAAAATCATCTTTAATTTAATTTTTAATTTAATTTAGCCATTCAGAGGGGCAATGCGGCTGGGGTTATGGGAACTTTTGGGCCGGGTACGACGCGGACTGGAGGATTGTAGTATGTAGGTTTGTACTTTTATTTTAAAAATTTTAGTTTTGGTTTGTTAGTATTAGTTTTATTATTTTTGTTTTTTTTTTATTTAAATTATTTTTTGTTTAACTTTTATTTGACGACTGTACTTGGTATTGACATAAATTATAGTGATTTGTAAATATTTATTAATTATGAAATATTTATTAAAAATTGTGACATTTAATTACTGTTTTAAATCTGTTTGCTGTCACTCTGATTTGGATTCAGCGCGCGACGCGGGATTAACCAGCGCTGTTCGCGTTAGTTGCCACGCAGTTCACTCGAGATTTACAGGCTAAGTCATAGATGTACAGGCAAAGTCATAGATGTACAGGCATTCATAGATGTACAGGCAAAGTCAAAGATGTACAGTCAGAGTCATGTACAGGTTGGCCGGTTATCAACCGTAAATATTTTAACCAGTAGTACACGGGTCTGAAAACCCCTGTGAAGATTTTTCCGGAATTTTCATGTCAAAAATTGAGCTTTAATTAATAAGCTCGTAATTTTTACGCATTTAATAATATTGATGGTTAGTTTTATTTGTAAATTGATAATTTGGCAATTAAAGCAATGTAGTTTCTTTTTCTGAATTAATTTCTGGCCCTGTAGTATAAATTCTGCATACCCCATTTGGGAATATAGGCGTGAATATATAAGTATGTATGTAATATAAATTTAAAGAAGAAAACGAGGATCTCGTCGATTCGACGGCTGAAGTTACGCGTCGGAACTGTTGGAAGGCTCCACCAGATGGCAGCACGATCGCCAACTAGATTTTAAGCTTTGACCCTAAAACATCAACCTCATATAGGATTAAAATGGACTACTCGTGCCGTGAATACATAATAAGGCTATTTCAATTAAACTTACTAGGTTAGGCTAACAACAGTGTAACGTAGGCGTTTTGTACAAATATAAGTTTCATTTCAAGTAACATTAGAATCGGTATCGATCAATATGTGAACGATAATTGGACAGAATACTAAAGAACTGCTGGAGTTGAATTTCCGACAAATTTCTGGTAATTGAAAAATCTAGATCACTAGATGTAGGATAGTGTGTTGGGTTAAGGATTATACGTCTTCATTTCGCCTACGGATGTCATAAGAAGCGTAAAATCTGCAATTTATGGGAATTTGCATCGCAGAAGTTTGCAGTGCGATATAAAAATACACGAAGTCGTGAACATATTTTATTATTGCATTTATTTACAATCGGGAAGGCATTGAGAGTAACAAACAATTTTGGGATTAATTCGTTAAAACGACCGCCATAAAATATTTTAATCAACATATGAACACGTTTTCGGTAATCCTCGACGAAATTCGCGACGGTTAAAAATTTATGAGACATTTGGACCTTTTCGCAATAAGCATCCAAATATTGGACTTAAAAGTAATTTGCAAAGATTGCATCACAAATGCGAATGGCGCTGCCATCTAGCAAAAGCTTTGTAAGGTAAACTTATGTGCAAAATATAGTGCAAAACACAGACTTATATCGAAATAGAAATAGAAATGATTCAAGTGTATGTACTTCGCGTGCCAAAAGGGAGCCAAAACGGAGAGCAATGCTCTTCTTTTGACGCGATTTCATTTAGTTTTCTGCCACTTAGATTAGGTTTAACTGCCTAGAGACAGGACAACCTGAGTAAGGCGGCGTCACCTTTGAATCGTTTTCACTCGGACTGTCAATTCCTATCACTAAAGTGCTCATGTGACGTTACAGTAGGTAGAGAAAAAATGGCACACTTGGTTTTCATACAAATAAAGGAACTCTTATCTATTTCGATATAAGTCTGTGGTGCAAAATTTATCCACTGGAATAAGTAAGTTGGGTTTATAGAGGTCGGATAGTTAAAAGTATGGAGTTAATTATGTTAGGTGCCACTGTAATTGTGAGTGACCGCGTTGAGATAAATTTTATGGTTACCTAGTTTACAATTTACGGTTTGTTGTTTATTTAAAATACTACACACGCTCACGAAAACAAGATGCGTTCTTTGCGAAGCATAAGTGACATTAAACTTATCAATAAGGTGTGTTATAGTTATCAGTCTTCTCAGCGTTGTTGGCAAACTGTATGCAAAGGTACTGATTGAAAGAGTAATGAAAGATACTGATGAGAAAATATGGGATGTACAAGCGGGTTTTAGAAAGGGGATGGGATGCACGGATCAGGTCTTCTCCTTGCGGTGCATAGCCGAAAAACTCATGGCCAAAGACCAAAAAATGTATTGCATATTCATCGACTTGGAGAAGGCTTATGACAGGGTGATGAGGAATGAGTTGTGGTCGGCGTTAGCCATGCATGGGGTGAACAGTAATCTGATATGAGCACTAAAATCTCTTTATAAGGATTCTAGTGCTTGTGTGAGGATAAACGGGGCGTATACTGACTGGTTTAACATCGAAAGAGGTGTTAGACAGGGATGTGTCGCGTCTCCGTGGCTGTTCAACCTATTCATGGACACCTGCCTGAATGATTTGAAAAGCAATGACTGTGGACTAAGAATGAGCGAGTTGACCATCAAATGTCTCCTATACGCTGATGATCAAGTGTTGTTAGTATCGTCGGAGGAGGAGTTGCAGGAGATGGTTAACATTCTATGTGGCACATTGGAAAGGAAACGTATGAAAGTAAATGTAAATAAAACGAAAGCTATGGTGTTTGAAAGAGATGATTGTGGGACAGAATGTAAGATTATGATTGAGGGTGAGAAAGTAGAACAAGTAAAAGAGTTTGTGTATCTGGGATCGGCGTTTACGAAAGATGGGAAGTGTGAAACTGATATTGAAAGAAGAGTGAATGCAGGAAACATGGTCAATGGAGCGTTGCGCGCCTTCATGAGCAGTGAAAAGGTGTCGAAAAAGGCACGTCTGGCTGTTCACAGAGGGGTGCTCGTTCCAACACTTATGTACGGTAGCGAAAGTTGGGTATGGCAAGCGAAGCATAAAAGTAGAATAAATGCGGTAGAAATGAGAGGGTTAAGAAGTGTGGAAGGTGTATCATTAAAAGACAGAATTAGAAATAGTGTGATAAGGGAACAAGCTGGTGTGAAAGTAGACATAGTGACAAGGATTGAAAGATGTATGCTTAGCTGGTTTGGTCATGTAGAGAGGATGGATGAAAGAAGATTGACAATACAGATTTATACGGGAAGTGTGAATGGGTGTGTTGGGAGGGGAAGACCTAGACGGACGTTCCGTGACCAAATCGCGGACGTTTTAGAAACAGGTCAGGTCAAGAGTACCCGAAATCGACGAGCATGTATGAAGAGACTAATGAATGTGGATGAAGCAAAAGAAGTATGCCAGGATCGTAGCAAGTGGAACAAAGTGGTCTCTGCCTACCCCTGTGGGAAAGAGGCGTGACTGTATGTATGTATGTATGTATGTGTTATAGCATAAATAAAGAAAAGTGAGGCCTTTTAGATTATATTGTAACCGGTAGAGGAAGGAATGTTGCATTGGTTTGGGTTTTGGAGAAAATGAACGAAACAAGACTGTGCAATGGCAACTCATGCTGAGCAAAGACCCATTTTTCGGTTCTCTTGCCAAGTCATACTATTGTAAGTTTTTTCTTTCTTTCTTTCAATGGCGAATCGGCCGAAGGCGCCCTCAAACAACACATATTGAACAGGCATTCATTGAATCTACGCTACTGAAACCTCTGAGCAAATCAGGCATTGAAACAAAACAAAAAGGCAATTGCAATCAGTGTTCTGCGAAAAATGACATAAACGCCAACAGTTGATGAAAATGTTGCTATTTAACGCGAGTAATTACCGGCAATTATTTTAATCACGCCATCTCTGCCCGCAATCAGGCAACTTTACTCGCCCATTGTCGCTGGACAATTTAGCTGTCATTCCGATTGTAAGAACTGCGCAATGATGTGTCAAGAAAGACGAGACATGTACAGTTAGCGTCGTATATATGGTTATACTGAGTACCTTTTCTATTTAACGGCGTATTAGAAATCTCGTGTGAATTGTCACAGCGATCACAGTGACAAAGTGCTAAAGTGTAAACATAAATCTGACGCTGACTGTACAGAAATGGCCAAAAGTGCAATTTTTGCCTCTGAAAAATATGCAATAGGTATTAGTGAAATGAAACGGATTCATGTCTTTGAATGGACGTTGGTTCGATGTATTGTGTTTCATGCCGATTCGTGAGCTATCGTCGGGAGCAACGCGCTATGGCGGCAAATGTTACCCACACACTGCAACATGACTGCGCATTGCATGGCGATGTTTCACGATTTGAGTGAATCTTATGGTATGTAGTTTTAAGTTGAAAAAAAAGAAAAAATCACTAATTTACTGTAAACCAAGGAAATTATCGTTAATAACCTCTTAACGTATTTACTTACATTGATTACTAATCAAAAGCATAAAATAAAGCAACTTTAAATCAAAGCGAGCTACAATTTTATGTAAAAAGCACCTGTATTCTTTTTAATCCTGGAATTGTAGCTTCAAAACTTGTTTTCTTTTACTTGTTAAAATTATTATAAAGCCACACAATAACCTTAACTAATACGGTAAATAGAATTAGCATACATGCATCTCTATGCAAATGGCGGTTCTCCGAAACTGCATTCAATTAGGTAATGTTCTCATCTTCGTGGAAAACTGCAGTATCTACGCAAGCCTTGCATTTTCCTGCTGTGGCAGTTTTTTGCACGTTAGCCAACAAGAAGGAAAAATATTGGTAGCTTTTACGTCATCCATTCGCTACTATGAAATCTTGTACACTTAATTCGCTACTATAAAATGTTATAAACTTAACTGAGTTACGATAAGAGGTTTAGATTGAGTATACGGAATACCAAATGTTAATAATATAATTAGTGTTAAATATGGGCTGTAAAATACAACATATTTATACAAGTCGTGACATTTAGAGCAAAAATACAGTGACGGGACGTTTTATCAATAAAACTAAACTTTAAATCTATTGATGGCCAGCGTTATAAAAATAAATGTTCAACAGTTACCCCAAGCGATGAACGTTAATAATTATGCTTGAGAGATTCCCAAATGGGGTAGGCTTACGACGTCCACGGAAGATGTGGAGAGGCGTTATTCTAACCTAACACCGCACGGATTAATGATATTCATAAATGTATGTACGTACCTAGGTATGGTGATTACTTGATTAGCTCCTTGTTGTAGTCTGTTATTCACTTTGTTATTCTTATTTGTTTATTGTCTGTGTAATTAGCAAGAAGTTACTATTTTCAGCATGGATATTCCTCATTACTTTTCAATTTGTTGCGAGCATATTTTACAAAAGTTTGAACTAAAGCGCATAAATTTCATATTTTATCAAAAGCAACCACTTTATCAGCTTTAAGGACATCTACTGTTGACATGGGCCTACCATATGAGGCATGTAACAAATGTAATAATGTTACATAAATACATAGGTACATCACAATCAAACGTTACATAGACAAAACCAAAAACAGATAAAGTAGAAATACCTACCTATATTACTTACCTTCGTAACCTCTTACGACGTCTACGGAAAAAATTGACACTACTGACCATAATCTATACCTACTAATATTATAAAGCTGAAGAGTTTGTTGGTTTGTTTGTTTGAACGCGCTAATCTCAGGAACTACTGGTTCGAATTGAAAAATTCTTTTTGTGTTGGATAGACCATTTATCGAGCAAGGCTTTAGGCTATATAACATCACGCTGCGACAAATAGGACCGAAGAAAAATGGGGAAATGTGGAGAAAAAACGAGGAAAATTAGCTACTATTCCACGCGAACGGAGTCGCGGACACAGCTAGTTATTTTATGCAGGCACAATGTATGAGGAGATTAATGAATGTGGACGAAGCAAAAGAGGTATGTCAGGAAAGTTGCAAGTGGAACGAAATAGTCTCTACCTACCCCTGTGGGAAAGAGGCGTGACGTTATACATTGCATACTAATAAGATAGAATAATTACAGTTACGTATTTAAAAGCAAATGCCGCATCTAATCCAACATTATGCAGGTACTAGCTTTTGCCCGCGGCTTCGCTCGCATTAAGTTCGGAATAACACAGAAGAGATCTTGGAATTATTTGAATACGCTGCTGTAGACGATATGTAGGTATATGCCTTTCAAGTTGGGAATAGGATGAAAAGGTTCTAGGCATATGCTACATAGAAAACATTGATAATCGCGGAATGCTCCATACCTACATACTTACACCCGAAAGTCAGAAGTGATGGATTATAAAAAGACAAAAAGTAGCCTATGTCACTCACTCTCCATCCCTTTGTGACTATTTCCATCTTATGAATCACGCCAATTCGTCGCTCCGTTTAGCCATGAAAGATGGACAAACAAACAAAAACACTTTCCCATTTATAATATTAAAAAGTAATAAAAAGCATGGAAGTATGGATGATTCGATTATGTGGAAAGTTCGTGTTGAATTAAAGTGCAATAAAAAGGTTTACCTACTATATAATTTTAGTTTTAATAACCTACCGATGCAGCCGTGTAGGTATAAATACTCTTTTTTTAACTTGATAATTTGTTTTTAGAGATTTTTTTAATAGCTAATTACTTTTGAATTAGTACCTACATATTCAATGTTTTTTGTGCCATAGAGACTCCTTTCCTACATGGTCAAATATTACAAGTGTTTTATGTGGGGTAACTAAATCTAGTTTATAGCTAATGAAATAATTTTGTATCCACTAAGTTATATGCATGACAAATTTTAAGCTTCTAACTTATACAGTTTAGATTTTTCATACAACATTGTGTTTCCCGCTAACACCCATTTTTCAAAACACAGCCATAACTACACTTTATACTTACTAAGGTATGCGTGCACGCTACATAGATTGAAAACATCTATCTTACATGGTTTAGATATTTCATACAAATGATTTTTCCCGCTAACTCCTGTTACCGTAAGAATTTAGCAATATCCTGTTGCAACTAAGCTTTAAATCATTAAAAGTAGTTTTCCTTATGTCCGTATCTGATAAATATTGGTTAGATAAAATGTTTATTTTATTCCACAAAAACAAAAAACTAAGCTTAGTAAACTAAGCTTTAAGTTTACTAAGGTACCTACATGCCAAATTTCAAGCGTCTAACTTAAGCAGTTTAGATTTTTCATACAACGGGATTTTCCCGCTAATTCCCGTTCCCGTAGGAATTTCGCAATATCCTGCTGCAGCTAAGCTTTAACTTCACTAATGTACCTGCATGCCAAATTTCAAGCGTTTAACTTAAGCGGTTTAGATTTTTCATACAAAGGGATTTTCCCGCTAATTCCCTTTCCCGTGGGAATTTCGCAATATCCTGCTGCAGCTAAGCTTTAACTTTACTAATGTACCTGCATGCCAAATTTCGAGCGTCTAACTTAAGCGGTTTAGATTTTTCATACAAAGGGATTTTCCCGCTAATTCCCGTTCCCGTGGGAATTTCGGGAATTCCTTTCTTAGTGCACCTTTACGGTACCTAAGCTACGTCGTTTCTAAATTTCAAATGCCTACGTTTAGCCGTTTAGGCTGTGCTTTGATCTGTCAGTCAGTCAGCCTTGTTTCAAATTTAACGTCACTGCTCGGCTCCTATGTGTCTTATCGTTATGTTATATAGCCTATAACCTGCCCAGGAGTATAGAGTACAATCGTACCAAGTTTGGTTAAAATCCGTTCAGTAGTTTTTGACCCATGCGTGCACATACAGACAGACAGACAGACAGACAGACAGACAGACAGACAGACAAAAAATTTACTGATTGCATTTTTGGCATCAGTATCGATCACCAATCATCCTCCAATATTAATTTTGGATATATATTTAATGTACAGAATTGACCTCTCTACAGTTTTATTATAAGTATAGATATAGATTAATCTCGGCGAGCCTTCGGCTGTTTCGTCAGTCTTCCTCCGGACCAAAATCTGCATAATCATACGCTTAACGCACTACTAACTCGCAACGCAACCTTGCAACACAGTTGCTAATCAAGTAATTCGTTTAAGTAAATAATGGCTTCATTTTTCGTTACAGTTGCGAATAATAATTCAATCGTCGAAAACACGTACATGTAAAATAAGTTTTATGTCGTGTGGTGACGGGTTTAGAATAACACCCCTCCATTTTTCCTATGGATGTCGTAAGAGGCGACTACGGAAATAGGTTAAGGTATATTTTAGGCGACAAGCCAGCAACCTGTCACTATTGTACCTGCCAATTTACAACCTAAAAATATACACTAGAATTAAGCACGAAATGTGAAATGGCCATTTGCTACGTAGCGCTTCGTGTGCTCTGCTTGTCCTGTTTGGGAATACAGGCGTGATGTATGTAAATTTAAGAGCCATGCTCTTGTCGGTGGAGTAAACGCCTATGTGCGGTCTTTGGGCATCTGTTCCTGATACGACACTACTTCTACATCTCCTTCACCTTTACAAAATATTTAGTCTTGGCCTTCCTCTGCCTCTTTCCCTTCCAGCAAATTTAGAAAGATAACGTCGTGTCGTATCAAATGTACTATAAGGCTCCTTCTCAGTGCATCAAGAACATACACGAACACCAAGCATTATACCCAAGGGCTAAGACAAATCGCGCCAAGCAGAATTCCAAATAAAACAACTTAACATAGCAACATTCATTTTACACGGCCGTAATCTAATAGCGCTGGCCAAAAATGCACGTTTTAAAAACAAAAACATTTTGAATATAGAACGTCATTGAATGCCGCTCGGTGCGCCAATAACACGCGCCAAGGATCTGGCATGCAGTATTTACCGACAGCGTAACGCTCGCAGCACGGTAATCCGGACGTATATCAACAATACGAAATAAACATGTAGGCGAGTGTTCTCTTTTTAAGTTAAATGCGCAATGGGAACGTAGAAAAAAAAACTGTTTTCGTATGGTTACGACATTCCAAATAACAAAGTTTTTTTTTCGGGTGTCTTTAAAGAGTTATGTACTCCTACTCTGTATTTTCGACCGAGGTAAGCAGAGCACATAAAACTTTACATGGACAAAACCATGAATATTCAACATTTCGTAGCAAATTTTGCAAAATTTTCAGTTTAAAGTTGGATGAAAAGTGTTATTCTTACCCGTCACCACACAGAAACATAAAGTAACAAGTAAATAGCCCCTTTGTGGCGTTAAGTTTCGAATAAGACCTTTCCATATCTTCCGAGCACGTCATAAGAGGCGGTTAAGGATACCAGCAGAACATTATCGGTTCCGAATTCCGCAGTGAAAAGCAATGTTTCCGTTGAGGTCGACGCCCTCAAAATCCTTCGCCATCATTACTCATTTAGGTTATAAATTTTCCCGATCGCCTGAGCAATTATCTGTTCGCGCTGAATATTTAATAAGACGAATAAATTACACTAATGTTGGGTGATTACACATGAATATAGTTGCTACTTGCGTGGCGAAACGCTACTTCGTAGTAGGTACAACTATCAGAAAATCCTTTCGAGGTTGCCTAGCCGATAATACCTACCTAGCTTTTTATTTGTGTTGTATCAATAAACATCACCCCTACACAAATAGTTCTGCGTTAGGTTACATTATTCCCCCATAGCTGTCTTTAAAAAATTGTGCAGAATCTCGAATAGGATGAAAAATTAACGACTGATTTGTCACATAATCCGTTACATAGTCAAAGCCATGACATTCTCGTTTCGTAGCAATTTTTAGCACATTTTGTCGTGGTGGTGTTGAGTTTAGAAATACACCTTACTATTTCTTCTGTGGACGTCGTAACCTACACACCGAATTACAGGAGACACAGGGGGAACAGAATGTTAAAGGCGACAGGCTAACTGCTAACCTCTTTTGTAACCAAAAATTATGGTTTTGTCTATATTAAGTTTCCTGTGCTCTGCCTCCCTTGGGAATACAGATGGACAGCGTAAACCAAATACAAACCCGGCCAATCATAAAGGCATTTCACAACGTTATGTCACCGCGGACCGTTCATCTTAGATGCAACTGATCTGATGCAACGCGCCGACACGGCGCATGCAATGCATTATAAACAACGCTTTTTATTGTTTGGAAAGTTAAGACGCAATGCCGGGCAGTCTGTGGACTAAGTTAGTACTTGTGAGAATGGGAATTAAAGTTCCGACCAATGCTTAAAAGAAACCGGCCAAGTGCGAGTCGGACTCGGGCAGGGTTCCGTACCAAAAACAGCAAAAAAAGAAAGTTTTTTCCATGGAGCCCCCCTTAATTATTGTGATTATTTTGATTTTAGTATTTGTTGTTATAGCGGCAACAGAAATACATCATCTGTGAAAATTACAACTCTCTAGCTGTCACGGTTCGTGGGATACAGCCTGGTGACAGATGGACAGACAGACAGACAGACAGACAGCGAAGTCTCAGTAATAGGGTCCCGCTTTTACCCTTTGGTTACGGAACCCTAAAAAACAGTGACGATACGGAACCGCAGTGACGCGTCGTGTCCTCACCGTTTTTGACGCATGCTCCTAGCACTGCTGCTCAAAAAACGCAGCCGCATCGTGACGTTCACCATACGAATTTATTTGACGTGAATCTCCCAAACCGGTGACAGTTATTTAAGCAGCGGTGTAGAGTCCCTGCGTTAAATACGGTGGGGATACGACGCGTCACTGCGATTTCGTATTGTGACCGTTTTATAAGTAGCGGTGTGGGGAACGTGCGTCAATTTCCGGCCACCCCATATATATGCCGTATATACCTAGTTTAGAACAACATGTCTTCATTTCGTCCATGGGTGGCAAAAGAGAAGACAAAAAAAATGGGCTAGCAATCTTTCACTCTTATACCTCTATACCTGAAACGTGAAATACTCATGGTTTCGTCTGCTTCGTGCGCTCAGCCTACCCCAATTTTGAAAACAGGCATGATGTATGTATGTTTGTATGTATGTGATATTTAAGTACCGAATGAAATACTTCTTTTTTAACCGCACATAGCCTTGGATGCCACATACTTAATTAAACTCAATTACCTCAAGCAATCATGACCGCTAACTATATTAACAAGTTATCGACTTAAATCGACAACCAATCACAATTACTTATATAACAGCACATTATAAGCACACAATGAACTAATTACAGTAAAAAAAGCAATTAAACCACGACTCCAGTTGCAACATCGCTTCAGATCAGGTTTAGCACAGCAACACGTGCGCGGGATAACCTACCTATAATTTTCTGGGCGATTCTTCGAGCGTTTCAACTGTCTCATTCATCTGGCTAGATTTTATACGAATTTGCTGCAGATTTTGATTTTGTTTTTGACTATTTGTTAAGAGTTCCTATTCCTATACAGATGACTAAACGACGGTATCAGAATATTATTTCATTTTTACAGAAAAGTATCCAGATGAATGAGACGGTTGAAACACTCAAATTAATGCCCAGTAACATTTCTATAGACAGACCGTGTAACTGAGTCCTCGCCCGCGCGGTACAGGGGCGCGGGGGCATGACGATAAAGGGGACTGAGAGAGGTGCGGGCGGCGTGAATAACGTAATAGACGAGTGCCAAGAAAAGCATACCTAAACCTATTTATCCTTAATTGTCTCTTAAGACATCCACGAAAGAAAAGGAGAGTTGTTATCCTAAATCCAAGCGATATTATATCAGTGGTAATTCTACTTCTCTGAAAATTAACACATCGTAATTTCTTCTTGTCTATTAAGACGAGTTTATAATTAGTGCGCTCTCAGTTCTCGGACTTAGTAGGTGGTACGTCCGATTTTGTAAACCTAACTTCCAAGAAACGCCGAGTTCTGACCGTGTAGCCCCTAAGCCAAAATATCTAGTATCTTGAAGCATACGAGATATCCCTATCTATCCTTGCCCCTGCTCAAGGACGCAGTTTTTTTGGTTTTATTTGTCCATTTTAAGTGTAAAAAAACCGTCTAAATGCGAGTCGGACAAAAAAAAACACGTTTTTTGTCTGGGAGCCCCCTTAATTATTATTATTATTTTGATTTTAGTATTTGTTGTTACAGCAGCAGCAGAAATACATCATCTCGAAAATTTCAATTGCCTAGCTTTTACCGTTCCTGAGATATAGCCTGGTGACAGACGGACAGACAGACAGACAGCGAAGTCTCAGCAATAGGGTCCCGTTTTCACCCTTTAGGTACTGAACCCTAAAAACGGGACCCTATTACGGAGACTTCACTGTCCATCCGTCCGTCTGCCACCAGGCTGTATCTCAAGAACATTGATAGCTAGACGGCTATAATTTTCACAGATGATGTATTTCTATTGACATCCACGATGTCCCGTAACCCGTGACCCACACCCGTGACACCTCTCCATTTCTTCCGTGGTTTCGTAAGAGGCGACTAAAGACATAGGTTTAGAGGCGTGTTTTAGGCGACAGACTAGCAACCTGTCACTATTATACTACCTCTTCCATCTGTTTTTTGTAAAATTATGCTAAAAGAGGCTGCGAAGTCTCTTTCACGTTCCGTGAGCTCTGCCTACCCCTTTAGAGAACATAGGCATGATTATATGTATGTATTGTATGTATCTGATCATGTGCTCTGCCTACCCCTCTTAGGAATACAGGCGCGATTATATGTATGTATTACATACATGCATACATAACCGTCACGCCTTATTCCCTGCGGGGTAGGCAGAGACAACAGAGCGCCATTCGCATCTATTCTGACATACTTCATGTATGTATTGTATGTATGTATCCACGGTGTCACGTCACGACATATACTCCTGTGAAATCACGGTGACAGGAGACGTGACGATGGATGGGTACATACTCTGGATACAGATTGAGGCATTTGCATCAACTAACTAGATAACGTCGGTATTCCAGCTATTTCCAATCCAAAAGGATCCGTTAAAACCCAGCCACGCGGATGTAATGTCACGAAACTCAAAACGTGAGCCCTTTCAACGTCGCAGTTCATGATATAATCCAGTTAGAAACGTCTAAAATTACGCTAGAAGTGGCTACGGAACGTGAAATAGTCATGGTTTTGTCCATGTGGCAGCAATTTCTATGCTTTGCCTACACCGTTTGGGAAATAGGCGTGATGTAGGTACGTACGTATTCTTATACTAAATACCATTGCAACACTCTCACTTTGCTTTTTGTCTCTTTTTTTGCCCGTGCGGTGTCGGGATTAGAATAACAGCTCTACATTTCATCCATGAATGTCGTAAGAGTCGATTAAGGAAATTAAACTTCTTTCATCTATGTTTAGACCTAAAATTATGCTAAAAGTGGCTACGAACCGTGATGGTAGTGACTATTTAACGTTTTGTGGGCTCTGCCTACCCAATTTGGGAATACAGACGTTATGTACGTATGTATAAACTCCAACACTAATAATAACACTGCATTTGACACTAAGTTGTAAAAACAACTATGAAATTAGTCGAAAATGACCTTTAGGCGTGCCATGACAGATTCGTTTTAAATCAGTTGAGTTATAGGACAGAATCTGATTAGGTACGAATCTGTTGAGGTCAGATTTGCCATCAGTCTTTTTCTGAATAAATCATTTTCGACATAGGACTTATGTTATGGTAGTCATTTTCTTTTTAAACCAATTTCTGAGTACGTCAGATTCGAATAAAGTCCCATGACAAAACAGTGCTACGTCGGATTGGTAATAGGTTGGATTCGAACCTATGCAGTTTCTTGTTTCAACCGATTAGCTACGATTCGATTAAGACATTTGACAGTTTCTTTTAATGATCAATTCTGAAAATGACGCTTTCTGATTTTGCCAGATTTTATGTCATATTTTATTCCAAGAAAGCCAGGTACATTTAGACACAGTAAAAATTGCTACGAATTTTAACTACATTATACTAGCGTTGCTCGCGACTTCGTCCGCGGTAAAATGTCGAATTAAAGGCAATTCAAAAATCGTTAATACTAAATTTGCTTAGCCCTTTTACCTCCTTAATTAATGTTTTTTTTAAGATAATTTACACGTTGTTCAAGAGTTCTGAGAGTGAATCTTCTAGTGATTGTTCAAGATAATTATCGGATGCCGTTTAATGTAGGTATAAGTTATGAAATAGGTATCTAACGCGTTCGACGTAAAGGGCGAATTTTAAGAGGACTTTAGTTTAGTGTTAAAGTACTCCAAACAAGTGGTATGTATTTTTTTTATCACATGCCTACGTGTCCAATATAATTATGAAAAAAGAAAAGAAAAAAATTATAGCTGTAAGTATTAAATTTTATTTTCCCTATGACTGTACATTCGCCTGATGTACCCAGAAATTGACTGACATAATTATCTGAGCTTCTCAGCAAAAAGACCAAACAGAATCTAATCAACATCGGATCTGTCAAATTCAGAATGACACCATACTAATATTCCGGATCTATGACTTTCTGACAAACTCAGAATCCGACATTATAAGAATCTGAAAAGCTACGAATTTGAGATCTGAATAGTTTAACATCTTAGGAATTTGGAAAACTTAACAAATGCCCGATTCATAATCGAACATACTCAGAATCTGAATTAAATAGAAACCGGCAACATTAGAGTCATACATACTCCGATTCTGGCTTAAAACTCAACTGATTTAATACGAAGCTGTCCAGTCCCACCTAAAGGCACCCCAGTAAATTGTACCTATTACAAAGTCACCACCATTACCAGCAATCACCTAGCCCTACAGGTCAATCGCAGGGACCAATGGTGAATATTAATGTAAACACCAGCTTATCGAGAACTGCTTATTACCTGTGTGTGACCTATCACCCTTTACCGCTTACTTTACGTCATGTTCGATTACCAAGTTTTCTCTACAAATTGTCTTTTCCTAATGATCAGATAACTCGGACTGTTATTCGTAAAAACAGAATGCGACTTTATATCCGTAGTCTATTTCGTCCGTAGATACTGTAAATAAAGAATACAGGTGTGAGAATATGTATGTATGTATGTATACTGTAAAAGGCGACTAAGGAAATACGTTAAAGCTAAGCGACATGTCACTACTTCCAAAAATAACTATAAGCGGTCACCAATGAACTAAGCATAGATTCGCCTATGCAAAGTTTCGTTTACTTTGTCGATATCCTATGAGAATACAAGCGTAATTTGTGGACCCAAATAAACAGTGTAAATATGTTTCAAATAAAAATAATTCACTGCAATATCACGTTTAACCATCTGGTTACCCTGAAATTGCTAAACGGGGCACAGGATTTTTGAATTCATGTGCTCTGCCTACCCCTCTTGGGAATACAGGCGTGAGAATATGTATGTATGTATGTATAAAAATAATTAAGTAACGAATGGAGGGGATAAAGTAGCTATTGTTATACAACATCGAAACAAGGCAATTCCACCTGCTTTGCTTAAGATACCCTTTTGACCCAAGCTGAAAAAGGATATGTCTCCACATGTGAGTTGTATATCTCAGTGAGTTTCTCTCCATTGATTATTATTAGTACCTCCTTAAGACAGCACAAATTGAATCCTACTCATAAGGCAATTTTAATGGGAATTAGGCGATAGTTCAATTACATTTATGGGGAGTGTGGACTGGTGTGTTGAAAGGGAAAAGCCTAGACGAATGTACCGTGACCAAATTGCAGATGTTAGAAAAGGGTCAGGTCAAGTGTTCCCGAAACCGACGACTGATGATGAGATTAATGAATGCGGATGAAAGAAAAGAGGTATGTCAGGATCGTACAAAGTGAAACAAACTAGTATCAGCCTATGCCTACCCCTGTGGGAGAGAAGAGTGACGGTATGTAAGTATTAAGCGATATTTGTACCATTTTGTAATAACTGTCGGTAGATATGGTTATTTAGTTGAAAGAAAACAGCACCCGATAAGGTAATCACTTCCTCAGATTGATTACACTTCTGTCATTGCAGGTGGCCATTTGACAGTGTAAATTCTCGTAACTTATTGGAATTTCCAGATTGTCAAAGTACCAAAATGTTCTGATAACTGTTTATTAATAATCGATTCGGGGTATTTACGCCGATACATATCCATAACTAGAAGTGGAACATTATGATCGTATCAATTGTTCATTAATCATCTATGTTGTTTGGTTGCTTGCCCGTTCCGTTCGTAAACTGTAAACATTATTTTGAGGGTACTCACTCGGCAGTATTTATACTTGTATTGTTTTTTCCTCAACACTATCTTTTGTTCTATCCCGTTCATTATTAGTTTTGATTTTGTTGATCGTGACTTATTTACCCATATTGTGTCGGGTTTAGTTTAACACCTCTCCATTTCATCTGCGGATTATGTAAAATACAACAAAGGAAAGGCTAGGGTACATTTTAGGCGACGTCGCAGCGCAGGCGTTAACAAGACGCAAACGTTCAAGACGTCACTAAAGTTGCGGCGCCGTAACTTAAACGTTGCGTCGACGCTGCGCAGGCGCTCACGAGACGAAAGACGTCAAGTTGGCGCAGGTCCTTAAAATCTTCACTTTTAATTTAACATACAAACATACGTAAAAAAGGACACTCAACCATTAGTGGTAACAAATAATGCTGTATCTATCAAAACCGACTTCACTTATCTCCGTCACAGTTTTGACGATCGTTCCTACGGCGTTTTCAAACCTAAGGTATCAAATCAAATGGCACGTTACGTTCCCTATCGATTTACGCCACTCGGCCTGTAATTAGGGTGTCTAGACCGAACCCAAATGTCAATACATCATCGAACAATGCCGGATCATCGACGCTCGCGCAGCCTTCATATTGTGATGAAATTCGGCCTTTGCGGTGCATTGCGGTAGACGGTATGCAGTTAGGTACGAACCGTGAAAGTCTAGAGAATAATGTAAGATTCTCTGAGGGTTTTATAAGTACATAATAAGATTAATAAGTACATAACATAAGGTAAATGTGCTCGACATCTTAGCCGGAAATAGTAATTTCCTCAGCTTAAAAATTAAAATAAAAACTCATAACTTTATTTCAGTCTCAAAGACTAGTTCTAAACATGTCGAGTCTAACTCACCATGGAACCTGACATTAATCGACGTGATGACATGATGAAATCTTAAAAATCTTTATCACGTTTATACTATGAGACTATGACAGAGCTCTGTGATGTCAAAAATAAATAAGCATGTGTACCTACTGGTTTAAAATATATCAATATATCATTCTAGTTAGTCCGCCGTTAGTTAGATTATAAAAAAATAGACACGTGTTTTTTGTTTTATCAAATAATTAAACATCGACATTATACATCATCAAACTCCCAGAGTAGGGGGTTTTTACGTCACGCGGGCGGTAAAAATTGTACCACGTAGTGACGTCACTCGAAACTTCAAAGCCCTGTATCCTCGTCATTTATTGTTTATCTAATAAAAGAGAAAAATACGTGTACAATATTTATTGATAATCTATCCGACGGACCAAATAGTTTATAAGTATTAGTCAACTTCCCAATGGGTCTTAGGCTCAATTCACACCAGAAGAGCGGTGAAGGGCGGCGAAGCGCAGCGACCCTCTCGGAAGAGCAGGCGCGAGGATTCCCGCGACTGCTCGAGAAGTCACTGGAATGCGCTGGAAGTCGCTGGATGCGCGGAAAGTGCAATATCTCTGGGCGGTATATTGGCATTGGCAGCGGCCACTCGCGGCTGCTCGATCATCCTCGGGCATTCCCGTGACGTCTCGCGCAGTCGCACGCCTTAATTTATGAAATTCGCCGGAATTCCTGCGGATCCGCGGGCATCCGCGCGCCTCGTTGGAGTTTCTCATGCGATAATAAATCTTATTGTAATGAAAATAGAGTTAAAATTCTCATGACACTGAAACTGCGCTCCTCTTCGCCGCCTTTCGCCGCTCTTCTGGTGTGAATTGAGCCTTAAACGAACGAAACAGTTGGCCCTTAACACACATGATGGAAACTGTGACGTGTTTCACGACATTCCTAAGCCATCATCAGCGGACCTTGTTAACCCTTTCCTGCATTAAGGGCCGATAATGCCCGCAGAAGGGGCCTCGCCGGCTCGTGCGTGAAATCCACACCCACTCTCATTTGCCATAATTTACATGCTATTTGCATTGCGATGTAAGGAGAGAGGCTATCTTCAATGGATTGCAGATTTAAAATGATGTGGTGTTAACATTTTTGTATACGTCTTAACTAGAGTCTCCGTGTATTTTAATCGAAGTAAAAGCGAAGACAGAAAAAGCGTTACGTACCTACAGTCCCGGACTTTAACTTGACAAGATTTTAAGTAACATACCTAAGTTAGACCTTGTCAAGTTGGATTTCGAGGATTGTAGATCCATCACACAGGCAGAGCACACGAATAGGTATAGGTACTCTTAATAGTGACAGGTTGCTAGCATGTTGCCTAAAATATACCTTAACATATTTCCTTGATCGTCTCTTAAGACAACAAACAAACCTTATAACTTATAACATACAGTGACTTAATCCCCCATGCAATAAAATAAGTATTAATCATGCGCCAAAGCATGCCAAAAATTTCGCAAATAAATATCATCGTTTGCAAGTGACCAAATCAAATTCCTGAATGCAGAAACACGTGATCGGTTTCATTTCAAGCGGTCGCCTGTCAAGCGACTCCATTTCTACTGCAAAAAACAGCAAAAAGATGCAGGAGAAGTGTTCAGGGCCTCAAGAGCCCGCTGAATGCAACAGTATCGCAACATGTCATCACTGAATGAGCGGTTAAAACCGGCCAAGTGCGAGTCGGACTCGCGATCGAAAGGTTCCGTACCAAAAACTGCAAAAAAGAAAACGGTTTTTTCTGTAGGTATCGGAACCCCTGAAATACTTATTTTAATTTATTTTAATATTTACTTTTAAAGTAGATATACAATTACATTTAATATTCTGTGAATATTTCAAGTGTCTATCTGTTGCTGTATTATATCGACCCAAAAACACCACAAAAAAAAATCACGATTGTTGTACGGGAGCCCACCGTAAACAATTATTTTATTTTATTTTTACTATTCGTTGTCATAGCGGCAATAGAAACACATAGTCTGTGACAATTTCGGTGGTCTAGCTAGCACAATGCGTGAGATACAGCCTGTAGGCATAGCACGGCAACACGCTCTAGTCGCCTCGCGCGCAGAATAACTTAGCTGACATTTTCTAACGTCTCTAGTTAGACTGTGACAGGAATATTTTGTCCGCGCGTTCTACTCGCGTCTTGCTGTGCTAAGGCTGGTGACACACGGACGGACAGCGAAGTCTCAGTAATAGGGTCCCGTTTTCACCCTCTGGGTACGGAACCCTAAAAACTACAGACTGATAGCATTGGTGCAGGTCGGTTTCGTCAGGCATTGTTGCGCTGTCTAAATGTGACAAAATGGCCGCGGCGAATCGCTCATTTTGCGAATATTCGTTACATAGAGCTATGGGTTACGATTAACATTTACTATTATTTATTTTTTAATTTTCTTGACAATGATGGTCTTTCCTTGGCGCTGGTAGACTTGAAAATGACGCGTATAAGTGCTTTTAAGAGCCTATTTGCATAAAGTTTTGAATTTTACTGGAGCAATTCTTGCCACTTACATGCAATGCATACATACAATCAAGCCTGTGTTCCTAAATGGGGTAGGCAGAGCACACAAACCTGCGTCACCGCGATGCCCTGGCCTTGAAATACGATAGATTCAAAATGACGTGTAAAAGTGCTCTTAGGACCCTATTTGCAGAAATAAAATTTTGAATTTTGAATTTTGAGTTGACATTTGAGAATACAAGCGTGATGGATGTATGTAAAAAAAAATGTTTTTACAATGTGCTAATTAGAAAAAATCAAACGCCTTGAAATAATTCACCCTGTACAAGCTACTATCAAATAATGCTAGTACGCTCACGCGTACAGTCGCCAGTTGTAATCATGTAAAGAAAATCCGTGTCCAATCTCGGCACAGTATAACTAGGCTAGACTAGTATTACTAATACTGAGGTATGTGAAGGCCACTCGGTATTTTTGCAACGATTTGCATGTACGCGGCACTGTCTTTAAGCATTAGGATGTTGTAAGTGGAGGTCAGTTATTTTTATATACGTAGATACAATCGAACCAACTGATCCTGACCCATCGCAGAACGTTGTCACAATAAACGTTGTAGAGATTTCGCCTGTCGAGCAATGCAATGTCACTATGACGTTCACTGCGTATAGGTTCTATGGTGGGTCAGGAATCAATTGTTTCGATGGTACATCACGATTGTATTTACAGTTGGAGTAGGCAGAGCACACTGAATGTTACATAGACTTAAAAGCATTACTATTTCACGTTTCTTAGCTACTTGTGTGCTCTGCCTACCCCATTTGGGAACATAGGCGTGATTGCATGTATGTAAACAACAGCATCAAAGACTAAAACGTTAAAAATTCCTATCAACGTCATTTTACATCTCACATGTAGGCAGCGAGCAAATCCGTCGGCGGTCGCTACTCGGCTCTCTCGGGAAATCAGTGGCGTGCTGTTCTCATGTTAATCTATTTCTGTAAATAGCGCCTAATTTATATTTTGGTTAAAACTGCGTCAGCGCTTGAAGATAAATCAAGGTTTCACCCATTGATCCGTTACGTCTCTAGCTGACCTTTGACATTAGGGCTCGGAATCAAAATACTTAGTAATAACTTACACACGTACACTTGCATTTTCATGCGGGAGGTAGATCATAAGATCATACAAAATGATACATGGACCCAATTATTACAATTTAGTACATACATACATATTCTCACGCCTGTATTCCCAAGAGAGGTAGGCAGAGCACATGAATTCAAAAATCCAGTGCCACGTTTAGCAATTTCAGCAGGGTAACCAGATGGTTAAACGTGATATTGCAGTGACAGGTTGCTAGCCCATCGCCTACAATACACTAACCCTTTCCCAGAGTCGACTCTTACGACACCCATGGGAAGAAAGGGGGAGGTGCTATTCTAACCCGGCACCACACGGGATTTACAATTTAGTGTAAGTATTATATTTCAGTATGTTTATTGTAGCCTCTCTTTTTGTCTTTTGAGATCTCAAAGGTTGTTTTTATAAGGTACTAGCTTTTGCCCGCGGCTACACTCGCGTTAAATTCGGCGTAGCACAGAAGAGATAGCACACATACCAATTTATAGCTTTCTACATTGAAAATTGCGGAATTCTCCACAAACTTCCAACCCTCACTTTAGGGAAATGGGGGGTTTTGAAGAGACAAAAAGCCTATGTCAGCTCCATGCCCTAAACTATCTCTATCTAAAAAAATCACGTCAATTCATCGCTTCGTTTAGCCGTGAAATACGGGCAAACAAATAAACACACTTTCACATTTATATATTAGTACGGTTTATTTAGCAATCGGTCAATTAGTATTAAGATGCAGTTACTTTAGCTTTTAGTTTTGTTTTCATTGACTAAAATTTCCTTGGTTCACACTTCACAAAAAATTGCATGTATTCTCTTTATTGTTCACAGAATACTGTTCTGGTTAACATTAATGGGATGGAATACTAATACCCAATCTGACCGAACCAGATTAGTTTAACGTCAAACCAATTAATTCCTAATTCACCTTAGAATTAGAACCTACATATTTACAGTGAACGACATAGTAACATTGCGTTTCTCGACAAAGAAAATCATTTACGCTTATCGTGACGTTCTGAGGTAGGTCGGGAATCAATCACTTCTACTTAACAGTCTCATTGTGTAGTCTCATTATTGTAATTATTATCATTAGTATAGTTTTTATTACGGAGTATTGTTTACATAGCAGTCTTAAGAGGAAATGGAGCGGTCATATTTTGTATGGAAGCGTAGTCCCCTGATTCCTCGCTGGATATTACCCGTAGAACAATGATTTTTTACATCAACAATCTAATGATATATTAGCATGTTCCTATGTTTTCCTTTTTTTCTTTATTGAATTATTAAAGGAGATATTAACCTTCAAAAACATGAAAAATTGGTAAGTTTTTTCCGTCGTGTTCAAACCTCTAGAAATCAATTTTAACACAATTATATCAAAATATAAGAACATAGGAACACAGTTATGACATTTTTTAAACATTTAATGAAAAAACATATTTAATCGGTTAAGTTTTGGAGAAGAAATCAGGGGACTACGAAACGTTGTTTTTGAATAATTTTCATAGGTATTTTCGGTCCGAGCTGTAGTTGTTCTTATCGCACTCGACGTCGTCTGGGCAGGTCACGGCGCGACAGCAATAGATTTAGCAAATACCTATTTTTCAATTCCCTCGACCGGCATATTTCCTCTTAATGTCAAGTTACATTCTAACTCAATCTACTTTCGCTCTACTTGATACACATACATACATACATACATCTGAATGTCTGGGTTTTGCGAGGATGCAAGGAAATCTAGTATCCATATGTAAGTATAATGGAATGGCTAGCATAAGTTTAGATTAAGTTAGATAGTAGTTCTCATGGCGCATTGGTCCAAACTGTAATGCCATAAGAATTTATTTTACTCAATAAATAAATAAATCACCCCTGTATCCCCAAATGGGGTAGGCAGAGCACACCTATCGTGACTTAGATAAACCCATGATTATGACTATTTCACGCTTTGCAGCCACTTCTACCATAATTTTAGGTTTGAAAACAGATCAAAGAGGTAGTATATAATAAAGGCAGGTTGCTAGCCTGTCGCCTAACCTAAACCTATATCCTTAGTCGCCTTTTACAACATCCACAAAAGGAATAGAGAACTGTTATTCTATCCAACACCACACAGAAAACACCACATATATCATGTAATCCAAGTTTCGAGAATAATTGTACCTACACACAGTTAAACATCGTGTTATGAAATCAGTTCAGAAACGCTTGATTAGCCCACGCGTGGGAGTGGAGGTCCGGGGGGAAATCAGTGGCTCGCCCGCTTGCCCCCATCGATCCGAGGTTCGCACACCAATTGATTTTAGGATGAGCTAAAAATAATGGCGTCAGACAAGTGCCTTTATTTGGAAAAAGCTTAGTTGTTTCCCATGCGGTGTCGGCTTGGATTACCTCTGCATTTCTTCCGTGGATGCCGTAAGCGAGGACTAAAGATATAGGTGTGCTTTAATTGAAAGGCTAGCAACCTGTCACTATTAAGCCTCTTCCAATAGTTAAACCTAAAATTATGAAACCTGTTTTTTGAGCCCACATACTAAATTAAGTGCAAAGGTCAAATTCCCTGTTTGGTGTCAGGTTAGATTAACAACTCTTCATTTCTCCCGTGGATTTCGTAAGAGGTGACTAAAGAAATAGGTTTGCTTAAAAATAATGTGCTTTAGGCGACGTCAACAGGCTAGCAACCACACAACTGCATTTTCCCTCTGTTTTCAAACCTAAAATTATGCTGGAATTTTGTCTATGTCACGGTTCGTGTGCTCTGCCTACTCCATTAGGTAACATACGCGTTATTATATGTATGTATGAAATGAAATTTAATGCAGCCTTATCCTTGAAATTTGTTTCAATCTGCTTAATGATTCATTAAAATTCACCAAGTATTCGTATAGGGAGCGTTGATGTCTTCTTCATTATAACTTGGGGCCTGAATTAAGATCGCTGTTGTTTAAATTTCATATTAAAGCTGAAAACAAAGCAGTAATTAAGGTTAGCTCATTTCTTGATGGATTTAAGATCGCATTAGTTGAGTTTGCAATGAGTAAGTGTGAGTATCTCTTAGTCGTCTCTGAGTTGAATATTTACATATTTAAATTTATCATTGAACAATAGGCATAACGTCTATAAAAAGTGTTTGGTCTCTCAAGTTATCAAAAATTATCAGATACGTATTTTCATTCTGTTTGTCTTCACTTCTTTTAGTCTCAAGCTTCTGTACTCCGAAAGCTTAATGATCCTCTAATAAACTAAAAGATAAGAGTTTCATGTTTTCCATATTTTTAATCCAGTGTTCACTCCTAAATGCATAAATTGTCCTACTCGAGAGCAAGCAAACACTTTATTGATTAAAAAAAAACTAACAAGATAAACATCGTGAAATATACGTATAAATATAAGTAAGTAAAAAACTCTTTATTGTACAAAAAAGAAATAAAAGACTACAGATTGGTAAAAAAAAATAACACAAAGTACAAAGGCGGACTTATCCCAAAAGGGATCTCTTCCAGTCAACCCTTGAGCAGTAGAGAGGAGCAGCAATTTAGGTAACAACATTTTTGTAGCAAGTTTTGATTGTAACATATTTTAGTACATATTTTAGTATGACAGCACATAGAAACAACTACACACACTAACTAACACATATAACCTTACATATACAATAAATAATTACAAGACTCTCACATTAACATTTTACATTTATCTGTGATCCACATCCTCTTCAAGTTGTATTTGAAGGAGCCTATAGAAATATTCACAAAATACTGATCAACACAACATTAAAATGTTTACATAAATAAAACGATTACTTTTTTGGTTTCCGGTCAGAACAATTTTACTCATAAAAACAATTGACTGCCACCAATATTCTTTTTGGCCAGTATTAGTTTTCATGTCATGAAAAACAGCTAGTGAAAAAAATACATTAAAAAATTAAAATAAATAAAGATAATTAGATACCTAGTCGTTATTAAACCCGGTATCCGAAGCTTCAAGCCACAGGGCCATTTCGGCTATTTATAACTCTTGTTAACTCTTCCCCACAACAGACGGCATCTCATCCCCTCGAAGGGGCAAAGTCCTTGCAAGTTGCCTTCCGGGTTCAAACTTCAAAGTCCCTGTCGCTTTAAAATATCCGATCAAACTCTTTGTTAACCAGAGGCCACTGAATGGCGTTCCAAATATGTGTTATCTGTCCTTTATGCGTAGAATAGGCTATCTCTATCCCACGGGATCTCCGCTTTTGAGGATAAAGTTGTTCAGTGTTTGTTTCCTTGGAACTGTAATCTTCATATCATATCTTAGTTCAGTCAGAGGGTGTAGGATGAAAAAAAAATGTCTAAGCTTTTCTGCTGCATCCTCATTTTATAGCCAGAACATAACGGAGAAATCGCTACTGTTGAAACTTTAATCCAGATGACGTTTAGTATAGACTAGTTTCTGCCGACAACTCCGCCTAGAGCACTTTGTGTAGTCGATTTGTTGTCCCTATGTGATTTGAACATACATGCATACATACAATCACGCCTGTATTCCCAAACGGAGTAGGCAGAGCACACAAAACGCTACATAGACAAAACGATGACTATTTCACGTTTTGTAGCCACTTCTAGCATAATATTTTTTAGGTTTTGAGGTGGCAGGTATAATAGTGACAGGTTGCTAGCCTGCCACCTAAAATATACCTTAACCTGTGTCCTTAGTCGCCTCTTACGACATCCACGGAAGAAATAGACAAATGTGATTGGATATCTACAAATAATCTAAAAGTGGCTACATAACGTAAAAAAAACATGGTTTTGTCTATGTAACGTTTCATGTGCTGTGCCAATCCTAATTCGGAATACAGCGGGCTTAGCATACGAGCGTTTATCTCCGAAGTATATGTCGTCTCTTTCTTTCAAGCTTGTTTAGAACGGAACATTTGTAGTCGTGATTTAGCTACATAATGAATGTAGTTATGTACACAGATGAGCCGTAAAATTGTAAAAAAAAACACTAACACTTTTGGCCAGAAAGAATAACATCCACCCACGCATCTATCCATACAAACTTACGCTTTAATATCAGGACGTCCCACTCATTGGTCAGGCGTGCCCCGATCCTCGTCACTTTAAAGTAATAAATAATGAACTGGCAACACCGTGTCACAGCTAATAAGGGCGCGTCGAGCCGGGCGAGAGTTGCCAACTGTAATTGCTCACCTCATTGTTAAGGCGGGTTAGAGAGTATTTTATACCTGTTAGGTACTTAAGTATCGGAAATAATACCTATTATTTTTAGTTGTTTTTTTTTGTAACTTATTACATACAAGTATTTGTTGCTCAGTCGAAGAAACGGTATAACTTAAAAGTATTCAGGGTATTTTATTTTTGTAATTTTCAGGCTCGAACTTGTCTGTTTTTTAGTTGTTGGGCATGTGACAGATCCAGCTTAGTTCTATCGTAACATGGCAGTTTTTCTTTAAGGGTGTAATTGACAAGGCAGCTTAAGAAGGGAATACTCAACATTTTCAAGTTAAAATAATACTAGACGCAACAAACATAAAACGTGTGAAGACACCTTTACTATACTGTTAAACGAGCTCGCAAACAACTAAAAGCCTAGTGCGTATTCATCATCCAGCCTTATTACGTCCCACTGCAGGGCACAGGCCTCCTCTCAGCATGAGATGGCTTGGGCGATAGTTCCCACGCGGGCCCAGTGCGGATTGGGAACTTCACACACAACGTTGAATTACTTCGTCGCTGTGTGTAGGTTTCCTCACGATGTTTTCCTTCACCGAAAAGCTTGTGATAAATATCAAATTTGATATCGCACATAAATTCCGAAAAATTCAGAGGTGCGAGCCCGGGGTTTGAACCCACGACCCTCTGCTTGAGAGGCCACAGTTCGAACCGCTGGGCTATCACGGCTAGTGCGTGTTCGCCGTTTTTAAAATCGGAAAACACATCAATCGAAAACCGGTATTAAATCGAGCACTTTCCCCACTCTAGACCGAGTTCGGTAATTTTGTAAATCTGAGCGAACACGATAATGCACATTAGGCGAAGTTCGCGAACTTTGGGGGCTTTGTCGCGCTGTGGCGTTGTTACTCAGGTGGGAAACAAAATTATAGGCAGATCCATAGATCAGACAATAGGTAGACATGGCATATATGCAGGCATGCGGTCTGAATTCATGCGGAGACCCGCTTGCCACATGCTTAACGTAGCGCTGTTTTTCATGCGTACTGTATAGTGATAATACAAGCTGCTAGCCTGTCGGCTAAAATATATCTCAACCTATCTCCTTATAGTGCAGTCATTGAAGCGAAAAATATGGTCTTACCTCCGAATTTTTTTACTGTGAACCGAATTGCATACAATTTTGG
>BHDV01071231.1:352791-364286 GCA_005406045.1 Adoxophyes honmai
GTTATTTTGCAAAAAAAAAAATTCACCCCCAAGAAGGGGTGGCAACCACCCCCAGGGTGGTTGCGGAGTTCAAATCATTTTCACTTTTGAAGTTAAGGGTAAGATGAACCTAATTCCAAAATTGTATGCAATTCGGTTCACAGTAAAAAAATTCGGAGCAGTAATGCTTCATTGCCTGCACTATTAGTCGCATCTAACGATGTCCGCGGAAGAAATGATAAGGCAATATTCAAAATTAGAAACTTGATTTATCCAAATAGGCTCCCTAAGAACACTTTTAAACGTCATTTTCGAGTCTACCAGCGCTTCGGAAAGACCATCATAGCCAAGAAGAATGCGAAGCAAAAAACTTGGCTAAACTAAACCATCGAGTTTATTGAGCGGAAAATAGTAGATGTAAAAGTAAAAGGGTACAAGCACGCCTGTCCCTAGGGTAGGCAGAGCTACATCGTCCAAACCATCACTATTTCATATGTTCAAAAACAGATGGAGGAAGTAGTGACATGTTTCCAGCCTGCCACCTAAAGCATACCTTAACCTATTTCGTTAAGGATATGAGCTTAATTCTAAAACACTGTATATATTATATACTATAACGTGTAGCTCAAGTATTGCATTTGTTTTTGATAGGGTTGGATAAGACAGCGTTCCGCCGGCTCGCGGCGGGGCGCGTCTGCGGCTGACACCGGCCGCTGACAGCCCTCTTGCAGCGATCACGAAACCCCCCGGTGCCTTATTTATTATGTATATTGTATTGATAGGACAGATGATGAGTCTTAGATGCTTGTAAGCTATAGACTTAAATAGCATAAATATATTATGCCTGTATTCCCAAAAGTGGGCTAAACCATGACAATTTCGAGTGTCCAAACCACTTTAACTTTAAACATAGGGAGAGGTACATGTGATAGGTTGCTAGCCGGTCGCCTAAAGCATACCTAAACCTATTCCCTTAGTTGCCTCTTACGACGCGGAAGAAATTGAAGAAGTGTTATTCTAAAGGAACCTGCACAAATAATGGATGGCAACGCGTATGAAGCGTTGCATAGACAGAGTTATGAATACCTCACGTTCCGTAGCCACAAGTTTAGTAACATACATACATACATACATATTCTCACGCCCATATTCCCATGAGGGGTAGGCAGAGCACATGAATTCAAAAATTCAGTGCCACGTTTAGCAAATTCAGGGTAACCAGATACTTAAACGTGATATTGCGGTGACAGGTTGCTAGCCTATCGCCCACAATACACTAACCCTTTCCCAGAGTCGACTCTTACGACACCCACGGGAAGAAAGGGGGAGGTGCTATTCTAACCCGGCACCACACGGGTATTTAGTAACAGGTTGCAACATATACATAAAACATACCTTAACCTCTTCCTTTAGCCTTTTCTTAAAACATCCACGAAAAAAAACGTATAGGTGTTATTCTTAACACAGTGAAGCTCTATCTAAACTTAGGTAACTAGAAATCTGTGCTTCAATCATATGGTAATTATCACAAAGCGACGATGCAAGCAAAATAATACGACGACTTTCTAAAAAGAGCGTGTTGAGCAAACTCAGTGAATCCCTGTTGAAGTCAGCAAGGACGACGTCTTTTAAACCATTTCTTGGCATTGACGGCAAAGGGTCACTGTGACAGAGTCTTTCGAGTTCTTTAAGAGGATAGGAGTCGCGCCACTTCTCCATACAAACGTAGTCCCCCCCCTGTTTTCTCCGTGAATAATGACATTAGAGCAAAAAAATTTTTACATTATATTTGTATCTGTTGTGGCTATGCCCCTATGATTAGCTTTTATCGATCAATTTTTTTATTTTTTTATTTTGATGTCATTATTCACGGAGAAAACAGGGGACTACGTTTGTATGGAGAAGTGGTGCGACTCCTATCTTTTTAAGGATCATGCTTTTCACGGGACCTAGGCGTGAGGTGACAGCGTCTGTTTGGTGTTAGGTTTAGAACACCGCCATGTCTTCCGTGGACGTCGTAAGTGGCAGGGAAACAGGTCAAGGGATACTTTGGGCAACAGGCTAGTAACCTGTCACTATTGTAGCTCTTGACTTGAAATCTAGAAAACATACTAGAAGCTACAGAACGTGTCATAATCGTCGTTTCTCTACGTGGCATTTCGTGTGCTCTGCCAACTCCATCTGGGAATACAAGTTTGATGAATATAATAATATAATATTGATAATATCAATTCTTATATCGAAAAAAGGAAGTTCCCTTTACTTCAAATTTGTTGGATTTAGTACTAATGTACATCTCACGGAAAACTAAAGAAGGATGAGATATAAAACCCTCAAAGCATTTTAATCAGTCTTTGACTTGATTATTTTTCACAATCCGCTAAATTAAATTACCGCAGCTCTACGAAAAACAATTGCTTCAATTGTTTCAGTATGTTACCAACGTCATTTACCGTCGTAGTGGCGCTGCTGTCGCGGTTTGCACGTACAGTAGAACCCGCTTAAGACGATTTCTCAGGGACCCTAACAAAAACGCGTCTTAAGCGTGAAAGCGTATTATGCGGGAAAGGGAAAATAAAACATACTACATGTTTTAATTTCGATATTTATACTCCTCATGTCAAACCAACGATGGGAGCTGTTCCTGTCAATATAGAAAGCGTAAGCGCGGAGGAAAAAAGCCAAGATGGCAGCGTCCACCGAGGTCAGCCCGCACCTACAGTCGGGCCGAGCCAAGCGGTCTCCGCCCGCCCCCGGAAAGTAGAAGACGGAGCGAAGCTCGGACACTTCAGAAGGCGACAGAGTGCCGTCACAGGAGCTGATCCTGTTCATTCAGGAGATCCAAACCGGCCAAAACCCAGTGGCATTTCTCTTGCAACGGCTAGTCACTCTGCACGCCTGGAGTGTCTAGCCGGCTCAGGACGGCCCACTGGAACACCGCCGGCCTTACGCCTTTTAAAACCGGGTTGCGACGTCACTGAATGGAGGACCAGAAGTCTGAAGTAGCACAGAAGACGACCAACGCGACCTGAGGACCCACTCGGGAGCGGGAAGACCCCGCTGAAGGGTGCAAAATGCCTCGAACAGCATCTCTCGAGACTGACAATACAAGCATCTCGGCTCGGGCTCCGGCGTATTAAACGGGATGACGAATCGTATTAAGCGTTAAGAAATGTATGAAAATATGTCTCAAGTTGCAGGGACTGGCGTAAAGTGGCGTATTAAGCGAGAAATCGTATTAAACGTGATCGTCTTAAACGGGTTCTACTGTACATTTATTACGGGGTTAGTTTAGTTCCACATTTGTCCACCGGCAGAATAAAATTGCCACGAGGGTTCGATGACCGGTATGCGGGTAATGACGTCCTGGGGCGCTAGGGGTGGGAAAATGTCGACTATCGATAATGATGTTGACCTGATACGAGATTTTCAATTAACAATTTTCTACCGTCAGACTAGCTTAGGGCAACTTCGTAACAGGCAAGGTATCGTTAATAATATTACAGTGAATTACACTGATACTCATATCTTTATTTTTTTATCGACTCTACATGGTTCGAGCCAATTCGTGGCCTATTGGGAACAGCGTCTACAGTAATACTACCAACGCACTGACAACGGAAACGAAACGCTTAGGCTCAATTCACACCAGAAGAGCGGCGAAGGGCGGCGAAGCGCAGCGACGCGCTCGGTAAAGAAGGCGCGCGGATTCCCGCGACTGCTCTAGAAGTCGCTGGAATGCGCGGGAAGTCGGTTAGGTTCCAAGATCTCTGGGTAGGATATTGCCAGCGGCCGCTCGCGATTGCTCGAGCATCCTCGGGCATTTCCGCGACGTCTCGCGCAGTCGCACGGCTTTGTTTATGGAATTCGCCGGAATTCCCGCGGGTCCGCGGGCATCCGCGCGCCTCGTTGGAGTTTCTCATGCGATAATAAGTCTTATCCTATTGAAAATAAAGTTAAAATTCTCATGACACTGAATCTGCGCTTCGCTTCGCCGCCCTTCGCCGCTCTTCTGGTATGAATTGAGCCTTAGATATTTCTTGGCCGGTGCGAGCGCGTTCTCTCGTTTAATTTTGAATATTACAACCGATATCTTGTCGCGCCGCGCCGCCCCGCTTCCGCTATCATTGCGTTTAGATATTTTACTATAAGTGAGTCTCACGATAGTTTTTTATAGTTTAATTTACAATATTCTCTAAAAAAATACGATGATCGCTTTGCTCTGATCGTTTGTCTATCTCTATCTAATTAGGAAAATCCCCACACAATTATAATGTCATTCATAACATAAGGGAAACTGATCGGTAAATGTTATACATACACAACTCTTAGTACTCGAGGGACTTTAATTTGTTTTCAATATAACGTTCAAACCTCACTACTCCATACAAAAAAATGTTGTAAATTTCAGAGAAATCATCCCCGGAACGTGTTTTGATACCGTATAGGAAAGGTGTAGAGCAAATTATTTCATAAGCAAGTCTGCAGAAATATTCTTTTGACAACATTCTAAATTCTTCACGATACTATTATGTAAAAGAGGAACATCCCAAAACATCACACCAGTATTCCTGTAAGAAGGAACATACATACTAGTGGTTCCATAACCACATTTTAAGTTTAAAAAAGAGCTATGTTGAGGTATGATGCCGCCTCACTGTTTCTTCCGTGGATGTCGTTAGACGCGACTAATTTATAAGTTTAGATACGCTTTAGGCTACAGGGTAGCAACCTGTCACACCTTAAGAAATCTTTTACTAAACCTAAAACTATGCTAGCCAAAATAATTATTTAAAAAAACGGTCCAGTAATAAATGGTACTCTAGACGTTATCATTAGCTCCGTATTCAGTGAACTAAACGCAAAATGCAAATGGCGCTATATTTTCAGCTCCCAAGTTGGTGGGGGCGGTGCTGGGCTATTCATAAATACATCCAGACGTAGACGGCAACTTTGATGAAACGAAACGCTGGAGATATTACTGGTAATTATGCGTCTAAAAGTTATCTTTCTTTTTTTGTGTCAAATATAGCAAACACAAGTCTGAGTCGACCTCGACGGGTTCCGTACCAAAAACGGCAATAAAATCACGTTTGCTTATTGGGCCCTTTTGAATGTTTATTTTATAATTTAATTATGTATTTTTAAAGTAGATTACAACTAAATATTCTGTGAATATTTCAAGTGTTACTGTTATTTATATCGATCCAAAAATCCCAAATAATCACAATTGCTGCATAGGAACTATTAGGAACCCCCTTAAATATTTATTTTATTTTATTTTTAGTATTTGTTCTTACAGCGGCAATAGAAATACATTAACTCTGATAATTTCAAGTCTTTGTAGCACGGTTCGTGTGAAGCCTGGTGACGGACGGACGGACAGACAGCAAATTGGGGTACCGTTTTCACCCTTTGGGTAAGGAACCCTAAAAACATAAAACAGGTCATTTATCATGAAAATCCTATATGTATTAAGTTAATTTAGTGCTACATAGACGCTAAAAATTCGACACCGCCGCATAACGACCGCGATCGCGTTACATACATTCGATATGAATTTATTGCCTTCAATGATTGGTCATACGAGATGAGTTCGATGGCGTGCTTACCCCAGATGGATATTATACTTAAAGTAAGTCAGTTGTTTAAGACGCTAGAATTCATTCACTGGTTCCTTTCTATTAAGTATATTTACTAACTAGGTTTATAATAGAGAATAGGCATGCGTTTGACGGTTGAGCTCTAAAGTTTAAAATATTGAAGCAATGAAAACACCTTACCTTTTAACACTAATGTACTGCAATATTTGTGACTTCACACACTTCACTTCATTTTTCACTGTAACTTGGGTACTGTTAACTCACTTAATATTAAGATCATTTGAGCAGACTTAGTTTGAACAAACTGTTGGTAATGAGGGTGAACGGGTCTAGCGCGGTCTTTTAACCGACCGCCCCTACCAAGTTACCCTCTAAACCTACCCTCGTTAATGTTATTTCTTTTTGTATTCGTTCATGTGTGTGTCTGTTTTTTGTATTGTTTTAATTTAATAACTACCTGCAAAATGTTTAAATTCAATTCTTCTTCTTCTAGTTTTAAGTTTCCGGGGTCGCACTGAAAATCAGCGTTGCGGCTTGCCGCAATATTATGCTGAGTGCGGCCCTTTTGGCGCTATTTGGCACGGAAGTGGCATTCCCCTTTTTAAGTTATTATTATTTATTTATTTAGGATAATTTATGTATTTTAGATAAGTTCATTATTATGTCTGTGTCAAATTGTTGTCAATAAATGTCTTTCTTTCTTTCTTTCTTTCTTTCTTTCTTTATCAACGTCATCATCTAAACTACAACCTTGGTCAAGGCTTGGGTATACCTTTTTGTCATATATCTGTTAAACAAAAATATAAATAAAAAATGCAAAGTAATGGCACCAGTAGCGTGGTGACCGGCAAGCCACGTTTCTCGTGATCAGAGCGTCTAGTCTGTTCAAGTCGATGGTGCAGTCGTTAACGAATTCGTTTGCGAGTTATCGCGGAATTGTATGGAGACGTGTCGACCGTGGCAATTGTGCAAACGTTCCGCTGGCGGCGCTGTCTCGGTTTCCATACAATTTTGCGATAACTCGCAAACGAATTCGTTAACGACTGCACCATCGATTTGAACACACTAAACGCTCTGAGTGCTTAGTGTACAGTCAAGGAAATTGATACCTGTGCCACTTTGAACCTTTTCACAGTGAGTTTCATACTGCTTTCATTAGTAGAAAGTATGGTATGTCACAGTGACATTTCTTGTGAAAAGGTACAAAGTGGCACAGTATTCAATTTCCTTGACTGTACCTATCAAAACGATCATGGATTTCGTTTGCGAATTAACGCATAATTTTATGGAGACGTGTCGACCGCGGCAGTTTCCCTAACGTGCCGCTTGGAGGCGCTGTCTCAGTTTCCATACAATTTCGCGATAATTCGCAAACGAAATCGTTACCGAATCCATGATCGTTCTCATTTCAGTAACTAGCTGGTGACTAGTCGCTTCGTGTGTGACCTTGAATGTGAATCTATGGGGGGTGACATTGAAAAACTCTTTACTAATTTCATACATACATACATACATAAAATCACGCCTTTGTTCCCAAATGGGGTAGGCAGAGGACACGAAACGTGAAATAGACAAATATCAGTTATACTAATTTCAGTTTGTAACTAATTCTTTTTGAGTATCTTTATTCTCTTTGGGCGGAAGGCCTAATTGTATTTGTTATTTTAAACATAAAACTACCGTGAGACTCACTCATAGTGAAAAATAACGGAATTACTCATAACGAAAATGTGGGTAGTTGTGAACTGCTGTCAGCTGTGCCAAGTAGTCGCGAGGAAAGAGCGGCTGCACGCAGTGCGCGTCTGTCCGGTGCCGTGGCGCGTAGCTCCAGATGATGGGTCACAGATTGACCCGAAACATGTCGAGCTAATCTCGGTGTAAACAACGTGAGTAATTCCGTTATTTTTAACTATGTATTTGTTATTATTCCGCTCATTTTTAACCAATTTAAAAAAGGAGGCGGTTGTAAACTCGCCTGTAGATATACTTAAATTGTTTACACGATTGCCAACTCCCATTGAAAGATGGTGTACAGAGCCTGAGTGATGTGCCCCGTCGGGGGGAGACGCGGCAAAATGGAGCGCAGGGGAAGCCGGGGCAAAGCGGGCATTACGCCTAAACGCGTTTAAATTAGCAAAATGGCTGATAAACGGCTCCTGAAGCCTAATGCACGGTTTTATGGAAAAAGTTTCGCGAAATTTATGACGTGTTACGATGTTTATTAAATAAGAAACGTGATGTCGTCGGCGTAAGTCGCGCGCGACATAGACGGATGGGTATGTGGGCTGAGTACTTACAAATTAGTGTCTTAAGTTTACATATTTAGTTATTTTTGTTTAAATTTGTTTTCTATTTAAAAACAAAAAACCGGCCAAGTGCGAGTCGGACTCGCGCACCGAGGGTTCCGTACAAACCTGCAAGGTTTACAAAGTTCGTTCATGACGACAATCGAGTCATAACTATGGTATTTTTATTATAGATTGCTCTACGCGTTCAAGAGGAAAAAAGTAATAAGTTTATATTTATTAAAAAATATATATTTTGTAATGTAACTAAAAATTTAAGGTTTTCGGAATTTTTCCTTTATGTGTGCTATAAAACGTTGCTTCATGCCAAATTTCAAGATTCTAGGTCGACTGGAAGTACCCTTTAGGTTTTGATTCCCTTGCGAGTACTTGCGAGTTTCAAAATATGCAGCTTAAATTGCTGTTTCTTTTGATTGCGTTGACATAGAAGTTTGATTTTGTTACAGCTTAAAGGTATTATAGACTTGAGTATTTGGTATGAATTTCAATTTAATACCTCTACGCGTTTATGAGGAAATGGGTAGTAAGTTTAAAATTATTAAAAAAAAATATATTATGTGATGTAACTAAAAATTTATGGTTTTCGTAATTTTTCCTTTATCTATGCTATAAGACGTTGCTTCGTACCAAATTTCAAGATTCTGAGTTCACGGGAAGCACCCTGTAGGTTTTGATTCCCTTGCAAGTGTCGAAAATTTGCGGCATAAACGGCTGTATCTTTTGATTGCGTTGGCTTAGAAGTTTGATTTTTTCACAGCTTCAAGGGACAATAGACTTAAGTAATTGATATAAATTTCAGCTTCATACCTCCACGCGTTCCTGAGAAAAAGGGTCTTGACAGACGGACGGACGGACGGACGGACGGACGGACGGACAGACGGACAACAAAGTGATCCTATAAGGGTTCCGTTTTTTCCTTTTGAGGTACGGAACCCTAAAAAGAAAAAAAAAATAACAGAAATTCCACACAAATAAAAAAAAACATTTTTGATGAACTTATCTAAACAAAACTTATCTTAATTTTATCCTTTTGTATTGTTTGTGATGTTCGTTTGTATTATTAGTGTTTAGAACTGTAATGCTTTGTAATTATTTAAATAAATAAATAAAAATATGAAAAACCATGACTGTTTCACGTTTCGTAGTCACTTCTAGCATATTTTTAGGTTTTAAGTAAAGTGGTAGTAGTGAGTTGTTAGCCTGTCGCCTAAAATATCAGACACCACACTACAAACTTAAGTGGACAATGTGACACGTCTCAAATTTGTTTCTTATTAGCAAAAATGTATTTACCCAATTTTGACAGCTGTCAAAAATGGCTGTCAATACCTAAAGTGAAATTGTACACGGCTGACGGCGCTTCAGACTGTGCAAATGAGACACCCCACGCCGGCTACACCGACAGAGCATGTTAATTACAGAATTATTTAAAAGCCCGCATAATTATTTTTACTTTAAGCAGGTTACTTCAAAGTTCAAGGGTTTGGTGTCACTGACACACGTTCGCAATTTAGTTTCAGAAAGAAAGAAAGTACATTTTTAAATACAATTTGACACAGATAAAACATTGTTGTTGATCTCTAAAAAAAGGCTTAATTCAACAACAAATAAAATCGCGATTAAGTCCCGCGTACATTATAATTATGAGTGAGAATCGCGAAAGTTTAAAACATTATATAACATACAAGCATACATACAAACCTATATTCCCAAATGGGGTAAGCATAACATAGACAAAACATGACTATACCACGCTTCGGAGCCACGTCTAGCGTAGTTTTAGGTTTGCAAAGATGGAAGAGCTAGAATAATGACAGGTCGCCTAAAACTTACCTAAACCTATTTCCTTAGTCGCCTCTTACGACATCCACGGAAGAAACGGAGAGGCGCTATTTTAGACCCGACAATCGCTAATGTAAGTACGTACCTATATCAAAGATGCATCCATGTCAAATTCTGATTAATTTTCAGTCACTGGGCGAACATCAAACTTCACAGGAACCAGTAGGCCTACATCATGTCACAATCTTTGTTCGAGGCATTTGTTTCTAAAAAACACGGCGTTCAATTTGCACGAATTTACAATTTAAATGTATTCCGAGGTTGGTACAGTCCGTAAAAGTTAACGTTGATTTACTTCGCGCCAGCCAATCGACGCACGGCGCTTACCTGTAACAAAAAATAATAAATATTATGCTTTTTGCACGGCAAAAAATAAAAGTATTTTCTAGTAGTGAAAGATTTTTAGGGACCGATTGCGGGGAACCAATTGATTTCTGACCCACTGCGGAATGTTGTCACAATGAACGTAATGATCTTTTCCTTTGTTGATGAATGCAATGAAATTATGACATTTTCTGCAAATACTCGTAGGTTCTAAGTTCAGGATTGTCAGGAATCAATTGGTTCGGGTGTATACCTAAATACGAGAATCCTTAAGACTGACACGTATTGTGTACTCAAGTAAATCAACAAATTTTCTTCAACAAAATATTCTGCTGGCTTAGCACATCGTATTCCTGTCTAACTAAAGACGTCAGGAAAAAACAAATCATTTTAAGATCTTCCGCGATACTGCATGACATGTGAACTGATTTAACTGGTGCATTCATCTAAACGAGGATAAAATTTATTCTCGAAATAGGTCAGTCTTTACTCGCAATTGATTGTGATGGGGTAGGCACGGCACACAAAACGCTACATAGACACAACGATGACTATTTCACGTTTAGTGGCCACTTCTAGCATAATATTCTTAAGGTTTTGAGGTGGCAGGTACAACAGTGACAGGTTGCTAGCCTGTCGCCAAAAGTATACCTTAACCTATGTCCTTAGTCGCCTCTTACGACATCCACGAAAGAAATGGAGAGGTGTTATTCTAAACCCGACACCACACGGGTTAAGTAAGTGTGAACTATTCCACGACTGATATATCTAAGCTGCGCTCAACAGGTTACGATAACATGAAGACGCTCGCTGTCAAGCTTGTGGGATAATACATACATACATATTCTCACGCCTGTACAAGTGTACAGTATTCCTAAGAGTGATATTGCGGTGACAGGTTGCTAGCCCAGCGCCCACAATACACTAACCCTTTCCCAGAGTCGACTCTTACGACACCCACGGGAAGAAAGGTGCTATTCTAACCCTACGATAATATCCTTTAGAAATGTCGTGTTTAGTTTAACTGACGTCAGTAATGGCTTAATTCGGCCCCATGTGCCTACGCCGTTACACGGTCGATTGACAGCATTAGCATTTTGTTCCTACGTTTTACAAGATATTGGTCAATGGAGCGTCGAGCTCTCGCTTGGGTGGCAACGAGCAATCAGACGCTGGGCGGATTGATGACGCACTCACAATCGCCAGTTAAAATGTTCGGTTAATTGACAATCTTCTTAGTAACAGGCGTTTTACGAAATAGGAGCAGTGCAGATGACAGACATTTTGTGCGATCGAGTCTTCGGCGCACAAAAAGTCTGCGTGGATTGTTTGCATTGTGCGCCGGGCTTTTTACGAGTCGTCTGCGTTACTGCATATAATTCCATAGGTTCTATTTTCACAGACTAAAAAGTCCGTCGCGGATAGTCTGTCGTCTGCGCAG
>BHDV01071235.1:0-24930 GCA_005406045.1 Adoxophyes honmai
AATTTAATTTCATATTTTATTCAGTTACGTATGAGTAATAGATTCTGATAATCTGTATTAGCAACTCAAAATAGAAATTTCTTCCATCGAAACTATGATTACGTATGAGCAAAAAATGATCTTTGATCGAAACCGGGTTCGTACAAAGATCATTTTTTCTTCCTTAGATACCAGTTACGAAAGGTCAGTGTCGAGCACAGGGACATTTACCAATGTATCAATGTCACACAGGTCATGCATTGAGTAGACAATAGCATGATTGTCTGTGTTCATAGATAGATCAAGATATAGGTACGCCGCAAGTTTATGACAATAGTCTCGAGGTGACAAAGTCGATCGACATGTTTCGGGCTACTACTCAACGCGAAAGGCACTCACCTATAGACATGAATTATCCGTAGTTTTCATTATCTAAGAGTGTTACGATAGTTTCATGTCCCAAGTTCGATAAAATACATCAAATTGTATACAAATTATGTCTTATTGTGCTATTTTGAAATAGAAAAACTACAACACGATATGATTTCTAATGATTGGAGTTTTGTTTCACAAGTTAGATCAATTTTCTTTTTTTTTAACCTTGCGATAGATGGACATCTACCAGCCTACTATTTAATGTCAATAAAATGCATAAAAATTGGCCCGTCATTTAAAAAACCAAGACACGACAGACACACGCACACACACACATTAAAAATATAACAACCCTTTTTTGCGTCGGGGGTAAACGAACAGAGACGAACAAAATCCTCCATTTTTACACGAGGTCAGAATGTCATCGCCAATCGCCGGTCTTTCATCCCGCCTACAAAAGAGTTGTCTTTGAGACCGTTGAATAGACTACATTCATTCATTCACTCATTCTGTATTCGCTGAATGGAAAGAAACAATGAGCGAATTGCTCCCGCGAAGGCACAAAGGCATGGGTCGAGACTACGGATTAAATTCACAATTTACTCGCGGATTTTATGCATTTTCCTTGGGAAAGGTACAAGATTGTACTGAGGGAAGAGGTGAAAAAGATGTCGCGCGTCCTTTTGGAACTTCTACGAAGATATTTAAAACGCTACGAATGTATTGTATGTAGCACTTGTACGAAAAGACAGTATGTTCTTTTGGCCAAATCAAATCTTCAGAGTCAAAGATCAATTTACAATAAGTACTCGGATTGACTTAAAATTTAGCACGGACCTGTGAAGCAGATGTTAGTAGCTTGCATTAAAAATGTTTTTATTTCGAATAAAATTACTTAACCCACTTATAACAGTAGGATTGGTCTATGAATTGATGTAAAATGAATGACAATGAAAAGTGTGACAAGTCACTTTTCTGTAACATTTAAAAAAATACAACAAATTTTTGTCCCTTTGGAATCGATAGTCATGATTATTGTGGACAAACTTTCCAAGAATCTCACAAATAAGATTACCGTTTCATGGATTTCAACAAATGAACATTCCGTAAAACCAATAACAATATTTGGTACCTAAGTATCCTAGGTATCAGAAGCTAAGTTTAATTTATGTCAGAACTTCCCAATCATTCGAATACATAAAATAGTCCAACTGTTACTCGAAATGCCGTCATTCCTTTGCTTTTAATGCTATAAAGCGACATTTTACGGCGACCAATATTCGAGGACGGACGAGTATTCTAGATGATTCTAGATAGTTCTGGAGTGTTCTGGAAGGTTTGTGAATAGGGGTCGGTAAGCTATCGGACCAGCGGCAATCAGTTAAAAGCACGCGGACTGCGGCTTAGGGCGCGCACACATTGGAACTTGAATCAACATAATCCCCGTTGAAGTAATGTTTGTAATCTAGCCGGACTACCGTTGCACATGTGAACCGGGGTTTATTTGTAGCTGGCCATTAATAATTGACGTTTCGGAATGGATGTTCTTTTCAGTTTATTATCGGTAACGGAAATTCGACTGATAATAAAAATATGCAAAGTACTCTAAGCCATCCAAAATATTTATGCAAAAACGTAACACAGTTTTTTATTATTTTTTATATCAAATTGCAGTTTTTTAAGTTTTTGTCATGTTTTGATATAATAAAATGACAACGGTTTATTAAAATAGCAATTTAGTGGGTTATAAGTTATAGACCACCTGTTTTAGTTAACAGCCCCTTAGTTAGCTGGTTTTCGGCCACTCTCTTTTATTTTGTGTTTTTTATCGACCACGACAACTAAGTGTCGAGTATTGAGTGCGCGTCTATCCGCAGCTGTGGCGCCCGGTGATGGGTCACTAATTAGCCCGAAAGATGTCGAGCTAATCACTCTAAGCTTGAAGCAAAAACGTGTGTAGATTTGTTTAATTTCAAAATAACTATGTATCGTTTATTTTATTTTTTCAAATACTGCACGGTCTTTCAAATGAAGCGTCAAATGAAGTTATGAAATGTATTTTTTTTATGAGTAAGGTAACCTTGCAAATTTACAATGCAATGGCGGACAACTGGGAGATAAAGATAAGATGATTAAACTGCCTACAAAACCAACCTATTTAAACTTTTTTAAACATATTGTTGTTTCATTCCCGTAGTTATCCTTACGTCGAAGCTTTGTCTACTTTACAAAGAGCGTTTTAAGCGACAAAAATAGACTGCATCCTGAATGCGCCGTCCATCCTAAAAGGAATTAAAAGACCGGAGCAGCTGTATAAACTTTACGGAGTTCATTTGAAACGAATAGTGCTCCCTAAATGGGGGTAAAATAAGAAATGACGAACGCAAAAGTGCCTCAGGGAGAGCTAATTTTTTATCGCATTCTTCCGAAGTCGGGGCCGAAATTTGGGCATCTCTAGGGACGAGTACTGGCCGCGGCCGGAATCTGAAGTTGAGAATCGATGGCTCAATCGGGTTTGAATTTGAATAAGGCGTAACGGATAGCAGTGACAGTGCTGGTTGCGGAAAAAGTTGCGGTGAGGCGGCTGGGATAATGCTTCGACGGGTATTTGTGGGGAGTTGCGGGTGTTTTTGTTCTTGATGCGTTATACTTTGCAGCAAAATAGATTGGCCTAGTTAACGCTGTATTATGACATACTATAGTTATGGTGGTATGAAGTGAAATTGTTACAAAAATAGCTATTCTTTTCTAAGGACACCGTATTGACCTGGGCAAAAAATAACATCAGTGTTATGAAATCTGAAAATATTACTTCGAAGTTGAAATATACCTAAGTGACTCATGTCTCTTCAACTACGAGTGAAGATGAACGGCTTAATTTGTTAATTCGTAATCAAGTTTATTTTTATTAAGTACTTTTAGCAATCCGTTTAGGGTGTCAGATTTAGAATAATACCCATTTATTTTTATCTTGGATGTCGTAAAATGCGACTGAGTAAAATGGATTAAGATAATATAATTATGCTTTAGGCAACAGGCTAGCAACCCTGTCACTATCATACATTTTATCTAACTTGAAACCTGCACGTATGTTTCTAGTTATAAAAAAAAACAATCTATTATTGAAAAAAACATTGAAGCCGAATTTATCACCAGCTCAGGAAGGATTGTACCTAAAACTAGCCCATCAGTCACCTAGAAACCAAATCTCGTGACCTCAAGAAACTCGGCTTCCAATAGCAGCCTGAAGTGCACTAACGAACGTCCATTGACACCGGTCTGCGGTCACACAGCTCTTCCTTTGTGCAATGTGCAGCAAATGTGCACAAGGCTTTGGATGCTTCGAAACCAATCGTTTGGGTTTTGATTTCTAGTTGCGATTGGATTGGGGAAACAAGGCGAGGGACAGACTGGTGGGAGTGCGGTATTTCTCGTCAATGTATGTAAGACGCAAAGGTACAAGTTATGGTACATGGACATTGACAAAGTGCAAAAGCGAAGCACTAAGCGATGAAAAAATGGACATAAAATAACAGTATGTAACTAATAAATTGCAATGTCTAAGTCTTGAGTAATTTTCCTAGCTCAATAACTTTTATTAATTTACCGACTATTCGTAAATAATAATTACTGTGTTCGCAAAATAACTGTACAGTCCGCCAAGAAATTGGTCTACCCCTTAAGATCATAATTTTTTTAACTTAAGAGGATAGGAGTCGCGCCACTTCTCCATACAAACGTAGTCCCCTGTTTTCACCGTGAATAATGACATTAGAGCAAATTTTTTTTTTATTAAATTTGTATCTGTTGTGGCTATGCCCCTGCGATTTGCTTTTATCGATTTTCTATTTTTTTTATTTTTTTTTATTTAGAATATCGATACGATGCGACTCCTATCCTCTTAAATGCACAGTCTACAATGAACAGAAATTTATACGAAAACTATTTTTTCTAACATAGGTACACAAACTAATTTAAGCATACAAAAGTTACCGTCTTTAAAATATTAAGCTAAAATTAAATAACACTACAATAATATCAAGGAGTCAATAAAATATCATTACTAACACAAATTGTATTCAATATTTTTATATGTCATACAACCAGCCAATATCAATTTATTTAATAATTAGTTAACTTTAACACTGTAAAACAATCATCTCTTAACCACTTCATTAACTCTTCTCTAAATTCCGTCAACGTTGTGTTCATTCCGTTACATCTGTTCATTAGAATATTTGTTAGTGTTCCAGCAATACCGACGTATAGTCTAATAAGGTTAGGAAATCACCTCGGAATTCGAGATACCCAGCTGGAAGTTTTGTAAATATTTGCATATTGAGGCCCTAAAAGTTGTCTCAAAACCTACATATTCTAGTGTGTGAGCGACTATTAAATTTCAAGGTCAAAAGTCACAAAAATCGGTTTTTTGTGCTTCTTTTGTAAATATCTCATTTCCTATGGATTTTTGCTCTTTGTGTTCCTTATCGATATTGTAGAATACAAAATTCTCTACAAGTTTTGTATTTTATTTTTTTTATACGGTGAACCGATTTCGAGATAGAGGGCGGAGAGCGCGCGGTCATAACATCACTTTAGGTCGACCGGTCTCCGATCGGAAACGCGCCATTATATACTTGATAAACTATCGATAGATCAATGATTATAAATATTTGATTAATTAAATCAATGTGGCTTTGGGTTGGCTGCTGACTGTCTTCGTTTTTTGGCGTAAATTAGAAGATGTGTCCCTCTACGCTGGATTTTTGCAATTTTTTTCTATGTACCAGACCAGCTGGTTTTCGATTTTTGACGTAAAATGAGGTGACCCACTAAGTTGAATATTTTTTGTAAAGGAGGTATGTCGATTTCAACAGTAGTTTAGTTGGGCTCTAGTGCTTTCTAATCAGGGTCACCAGGTACTCCAGATCTTCAATTATCCCAGTTTTAATATTTTTCCCTTTATGTAGTCATTAATCCCTAATTCTGTACCAAATTTCAGCTTTGTGAGTTTATGGGAAGTAGGTACTAGATCTATTTTGATGATCATGAGTGAGTGAGTGAGTGTCGAAAATGCGAAACTTTGCTTTCGTTTAACTTCGGAACTAAATGACCTGCTGACTTGAAATTTTGGATTTTAAGTATGTAATTATAGCTTACTAGATGACAAAAATTTCAGCGTTCTGGTCTTATCCAGAAGTGCTCAAATAGGTGCCTGAAAACGCGGCGAAATGGATCCAGTAAAGGATGGTACGGCAGTGCTTGCTTCGCGCTCGACTTGGTGGGAGCACGGCCGTGCCCCCGACCATCAACTTCTGCAGCATTTTGAAGTTTTACAATATCTGTGTCGTTTTGGCCATCGAAGTACCCAAGGCCTTAAGTGATGCTGTGACCGCGCGCTCTCCGACCTATATCTCGAAAACGGTTCACCGTATAAAAAAAAATTACACGCAAAATTTGTAGAGAATTTTGTATTCTACAATATTGAAAAGAAACACAAATAGCAAAGACCCATAGGAAATGAGATATTTAGAAAAGAAGCACAAAAAACCGATTTTTGTGACTTTTGACCTTGAAATTTAATAGTCGCTCACACCCTAGAATATGTAGGTTTTGAGACAACTTTTAGGGCCTCAATATGCAAGTATTTACAGAACTTCCAGCCGGGTATCTCGAAATTCCGAGATTCTTACCTTAATTAACCTTACTTTATTAGGCTAGTAATGTCACATACGACACAAACGAGCCTTGCAAAATGTCCATGCATTTTGTTCCGTTATATTGTTAACGTGTCCTGGATTCGTTCAGACAGAAGCTCCAATTAGTTGACGACCGCAGCCCCCGTCCGCAACACAACATATCAATTTAGCACACCATTATGGATTTTAAACGATGTCCGAGCCATGGATGCAGTGGGAGCAAAGTTACAGTTTTAGCTGACGTTTTTTGGAATTTGTTGAGAGATGTTAACCCAGTAAAGTTCGTCAACGTTTTAGATGTAAGGATGTCCGCTGCTGGATATAGGGTTCCTCGTTGATATCTTTGGGTTTGTAATTGGTGCAAATGTTGTCGCTATACAACGTGGCATCGAAACCAATGTGATGGGTACCTTTGCAACAAGGAGGGTTATTGGTTACATTAGTTCCAGGGTTGCACTGAGAATCAGCTTTGTTAAATTTGCCGCGATATCATGCTGAGAGCCCACCAATTGGCACCAATTTGGGTAGTTGATTAAAAAACTATTTAGTTCGTCAGATAAATAAATAAAGTACACCTGTTTTTTATTTTATCTGAATAACAAGAAATGAGGAAACAGTGTTTGGAAGTTTCGAATGACGTAACTAGGTGGTAAAATTTATTCCACGGCGTAACGTCACAAGCCCGTATTTCGGAGGTTTGATGACTTAGGAAAGTTTTTTGTTACTCACACAAGAAATGTATTACAAAATATTAATAATAATTGTAATTTAAGTTACACTAACAGTGAAATTTATAACGACATCTGAAAGACATTAACTCAGAGTCTAACAAACGGTACCTGCAATATCTGGGAAATTCATTTTCTAAAGTTACGTACCCCGGTCAGCCACGTATGAATAAAATATATTCCGGGCTTCCATTCTATTTTTAACTCCCGCAAAAAGAGGTGTGTTATGAGGTTTCACCATGAGATCCCACCTCTTACGTAAGTTCTCGCCTCGTCGTTCATTTTAACATACATACTAACGTATGTATAAAACCCTAAAACGAATTCTTCTTAAAAAGCAACAAAAACTAAATATACCTCCCTATAACTACCTAAATAATGTATGTATAAAATACCTTCAAATGACGATTCTGGAATCGCTCCTGGACTGACCACATTAGCCCGTTATCATCCTGTGGTAACCCTATGCTACGCTGCAAAACCGACTTTGAGTCAGTGGCGTCCAAAGGAATATGAACGCTCGAGTCACTAAATAAGTGTCAGTTTCGCGTGCAAGCAGGTACAGATATAAAGACACAGCAAAATTTTTGTGTCTGAAATGACTTTAGTTCGAGAATGGACCTTCTATACGTAGTACTATTACTTCATCATTATCATCATCATTTCAGCCATAAGCCGTCCACTGCTGGACACAGGCCTCCCCTTTAGACTTCCATAAGTACCTGTTAAAAACGACCTGCATCCATCCTGCATCCATCTTGTAGATAGACGTGCTACCCTGCGCTTGCTGGTCCGTGGTCTCCGCTCATGCACTGTTCGACCCCATTGGCTATCTGCTCTTCGTGCAATGTGGCCTGCTCATTGCTACTTCAACCTGTTAATCCAATTAACTATTATTTATTCTGTGATATAGTACTATATTTTAACACTGTCATTATGTTTGGTAATTATTAACGGGAAAACAACTACATTAAATTTGATAAAATTTAAAAAGAAGGTAGTTAATCTACCGCCACGGATGTCACAGCTCGATAAGATCCGAAACACGGAGATTCTGAATTTGGATGGTTTCTAAATTTGATTTTCGAAGTGTTTTCTTAGGTCAACTATATTGCCCTTAACACGTACAAAGCCGCAGGTTTCCCTCATCACGTAGAAAGTAATGTCGTTGAAATTGCCTATGCCATTTGGAAAATTGCAATTTTTAAACTTGACTTCAGACTATGTAGGCCCTGGACCTTACAGTGACACAACCAACGGCTCATTTGGCTCGCATTCAAGTTCGGTAAACATGTAAACTTTGCGAAATCTCCAGGGTTTTATTTTTGTGTATTTTGACTGCGGCAAGGAAAGCAACATTTTTCAGACGTGATTTACGGGTTCACCATTAACGGGTAAACTTTAAAAGGATTACCGGGAACGTGGCGACGTTGGACGATTCGTGGATTTGTTCGTTGCAAGTAATAATTTACTAGGACTTTGAATTAGTTGCAACCAAGGTTTTTAAGTCTCCATTTGAAGCAACGCTCTTTGGTTAGCTTTAGAGTCCAAAGCATTCAAAAACGTTGTGAAATAAATGGATACACTTAATTTCGACGGCTCTCTCCATTCGAGGTTCCAAGCCATTGGAAAACTGTTAATACTCGTACTGCATCTGCGGTGGATGTTGATGTACTTAAGCCTTGCCCAAACCTGCGCGACCAAAGCGACTGCGAAGCGGGAGCGTCTACCGCGCGACGGACGCTACCCATATATACATCTATGGCGCTTTGCATACCTACGCGACCGCATCGCGGGACGTTTCCCTTCGCTTAGTTTCGCTTTGCAGACGCTCCCGCATCGCAGTCGCTTTGGTCGCTCAGGTTTGGCCGAAGCCTAATAAAGGGGCTAGTACACATTGGCCCATGCTGGCCCAATGCAGGCCAACTCCAGTGTGTACAGGGGGTGTTGGCGTGTGTTGGCCGGACCGTGATTGGCCCGATTGCGAAGCCTGGCCCAACACCGGCGAATGTGTACTAGCCGCTTTAAACAGAGGCTTTCTCCATAGTTTAGTCCAGTATTTGACCCGACGTTTGACAATAACAGTGAATGTGCTGGCGGAAATGTGGGTAGTTGTGAACCGCTGTCAGTTGTGTCAAGCAGTCTTGCGCATCTATCCGCCGCCGTGGCGCGTAGCTCCAGATATTGTGTCATAAATTGGCTCGAAACAAATCGAGCTAATCTCTTTTCCGTTTTATTTCACTATCATGTGTCTCACGGTAGTTTTATGCTTAAAATAATCCACGCCATTTTACTGCTTAGCCCAATTTTTGGTCAAAGTTTATTTGACAATCTCCTTGAGATAGCCAAAGTCGGTTGGCAGCAGCAAAATGCACACAAATTCTATTTATAAGCAGTTGAGGTCGGTTTAATACACAGTGCATGCTAAGACGACGCGACGTATGAAGGCGGTTTGACACGGATGTATTCTCAAATGGAATCGGCTAACATAGAGGCTACGTAATATCAAATCGGTGTTGCTAAAGACTGTCAGTGGAATCTATACTAATGTATACTATTTTATTAATACAATAATTACAAAGCTGAAGTATTTGATTGTTTATTTGAACGCAATAGTTGTGCAAATGTGCTGCTTGGAGCCGCTGTCTCAGTTTCCATACAATTCTTCGCGTAATACGAAAACGAAATCGACACGTTTCTTCACTGACGCTATACCTATGCACTTATCATCTGTTTTGTTTTTAAAGTCGTGTGAAGTAGACGGAGCGTATACGAGTTAACGGAAGCATGCCATATCTAGTTACTATATGATTTCTGGGTTTCGAGCAGGGCCCGGCGTGCAATAAGTGTCACTGGCTGTGTCGAACTTTTATTGCAAGTTTACACGTCCCAAGTTATTGCTGGCTGCTACAAAGGTTGCGTCGGAAATGATCAGAACTGGATTCTGCTTGTGTGGACCCATGTAGAGTCAGAATTAGAACCACGTCTTCGTTTCTTCAGCAGCTGTCTTAAAAGGCGACTAAGGACAATAGACTAAAGTGTGTCAGGCTAGACTTGTCACTAATATACATCTGCTATGTTATTGAACCTAAAAATATGTTAAGAGTGGTTAAAAGACGTGAAATCGCTTGTCTGCTCTGTTTATCCAATTTGTATGTTTGGCTTTTATATTTAGCTCTGCAAACCATGTTGGCTCATTGATAATAATAATTGTGTTACCCGTGTGATGCCGAGTTAGAATAGCACCTCCCCCTTTCTTCCCGTGGGTGTCGTAAGAGTCGACTCTGGGAAAGGGTTAGTGTATTGTGGGCGATGGGCTAGCAACCTGTCACTGCAATATCACGTTTAAACATCTGCATACCCTGAAATTGCTAGACGTGGCACTGAATTTTTGAATTCATGTGCTCTGCCTACCCCTTTTGGGAATACAGGCGTGAGAATATGTATGTATGTATGTGTTTGAGAGGAAGAATGTTTGGTTCTTTTTTAAGAAAAGCCGAGAATAAAATAAAACACTCTGAAAATAAATACTTACGTTGCTTTTTTCTTTTACTTACTTAAAGTAGATTTTAATATTGTTGAATAGGTTTTACTGTTTCGCAAAATGATTCAAATCATAAAACTGTTGAAGTAAAAAAATCGTATTTTTATCTGTTTAACTGAAGTATAAATTATTAAGTGTATGTATGATACCTAATGTAATATTTTTCTAATGCGTATATATTGCTAACTTTACACAAGATTATCCCGTGCGTGTTCTATACTAAAACAATTCGCAAGTTTTAAATTAAATTTAAACTAAAATAGGAATAGCGATATTCCGAAGTTTTCGCCTTGGCATGGAATTGCATAGTGCTGCTACAACCGCAATTTACGAGGGAAAAGGACAAGCCAATGCAATCACAATAACCCTAACAGCTGAGTAAAATGCACTGTTTAAAATAAAATACACAAGCAACAAACCCCCCTGGCGATAGTTTACTAAGGCACAGGGGTCACCAATAAGTTTCGCTCGGGGTCCATTTTAAGAAATGAAATGACATTCGCGGTCCGTACATTAATTAAAAAAAAGGAACAAAGGTAATTACGGAAATTACAAAGGTTTTTAGATTACAAAGGAAATTACAATTTACATAATATCAATGAGAAAAATGATTTTTTTTACTGTTGATTATCTGTTTCAAATTTGGAGTAGAATTGGTGCAAACTATTGACTTTAAATCCTGAAGATGAATGAAGATAATTATATTTTTTCGGTCCGCATACAATGGGTCGGCGGTCCGCATACGGATTATTATATTATTGTATGGTATATTGTATGGTATATTATAAGCATTTATAAAAGCTCCAGCCAAGTGCGAGTCGGACTCGTGCTCGAAGGGTTCCGTATCAAAAACTGTAAAAAATTCAAGTCTTTTGGATGGGACGTCAGAAAATGACGGGTAGACTATGCCGCGTGTGCTACACTTACAAATTTCAATCTTTCTCGCCAAAATCCGAACTTGACACTGAACCTCGCTACAAAGCAATTGACATCAAATTTCGGCAACGTATTTAGCCATCTAACTCGATTCTTAACAGAATAAACATCCCAGCCTTGCATAATCAAATCGCCCTAATTTGTATTGAGCACGTCGAGTGGGGAACGAATGCTAACTATATTCCCGTAACGCGTTTACTCTGACAAAGCCCTTCGCTAACCCTCGCAGCCTCTCAATGACCTTTTACGTCAATCAAAGGAGGATTAGATGTTGTAGTGTGGGGCCAGGAGACGAGAGGGTTGTGAGGTATTATTAATTGTGTGTACGAGTGTGTAAATGTGCTAGAATGTTTTTTCTAACCCCTTCAAAGTAGTGAACAACCAAAAATTTAAAATAAAACTACTCTCTATCAATGTAAGCTACTGGATTTATTTATGCAAATGTAATTGAAATTCACCATCAGTACAGTACCTACTTTTGGCCAAGTCTGTAGATGATGCAGATGGCTTAACTCAGGAATAAATTGAGTTTATTAAACCAAGGGCATGTAAGGTTATCTTTTACTTCTAGGTTATACATACTTGAAACTTATTACAATACTATTTTTTTTTCACGTTTGAAAGCAGCCTACGTGGCTAAAATGACGTAGGTACTTTTGAAGACCTTTTTAAAATAAGTACGTCTATCTCTCACTTTCCTTTTTCCTCTCTGTTTATGCGTGCCACCTGGTAACACAGGCGTATGTATGTATGTTTCAACTTATTTCCAAATATTCGTCTTTACGTGAATTCCGTTAACCGTCAGTTCCCTAGCCCCTCGTCGGCGCTCCGCCCGCGCCTGCCGTAAAGCCGAGCTACGGCCGCCGGGAGCACGCCACTACCACGGGAAAAGCGGATGCGAAAACAGATAAAAGACGTAGTTTGATAGTGACAGGTGGCTAGCCTGTCGCTTAAAGTATACCTAAACCTATTTTCCTTGTTGCCTTTTACCACGATTATGACCAACACAGCAGTAGGCAGAGATCGTGCCAGACTGTTGGCTGTTTCTAGGCCAGAATCTGGTCACTGGCTTCACCTCTGACTGGCCCTCACCGCACACTGGCCCTTCCATTGACCCATGCACACCCTGAATCGCCGTCGGTCTCCGACTTGAAGTTGAGGTTTGTGTGGAGCACAACAAATGCTCATGATCAAATGATCAAATCCTCATGTCGAGCACACGTAGATAACCTCGGTCTCCACGGACTGACCATATTTTTTAGGTTCTATGTTAAGATGTGGAGAGGTTAGTGACAGGTTGCTAGCCTGTCTCCTAAAATATACCGTATCTTTTGTCGTCTTTTACGTCATACACCGAAGAACTGGAGAGGTGTTATTTTAAATTCAGCCTCACACATGTCTTTGTCTATTTCACGACTCGTAGCTACTTTTTATTTTAGGTATTAAGTTAGTAGGGTAGGTAGTTAAGTTAAGGGGTAATTACCTTGAGTCGTTCACCTAACACGGTCGCTGTGCTTGTTCCGAACTACGTCGGTTAAAAGACTTTGTTTTTACACTAGACTGTCTGCTCTACCCCCTTAGCACGACAGGGCGCGAGTAGAGATACGCGCGACATAGACTATACCTGTCACTGTCTAACTAGAGACGTCAGAAAGTGACAGGTAGACTATCCCGCGCGCGACGCGACTAGAGCGTGTCTTCGTGCTAAGCCTACTGGTGACTGCCGTTATCACGTCAAGCTGCGACAGCAGACATGATGTTCTTTACACTTTAGTACATCATGTTGCATGCAGCGATTGACTCACTGTGCCGCTTTTGATAAAATTCACACAAGACAGTGTTGGAAAATGGAGGAATTCTCTAGTTTCTGATCTCTGATTTAAAAATATGTGTCTGTGTATGTTTGTAAATAAAATTCGGTGTGGCAGCGTTCGCCATTAAATGTCAAAAACTCGTATTATGAATTAGATCTGCTTTCTAGTGTCAAAGATAGTAAAGATGCGTTTGGCTTTTAGTTTCACGAGAAAAAACAAAAATATCTAAACTCCATATCCAAATAAACAACATCAATCTAGCCCCTTAATAACACAAAAGCAAAAGTAATCATACCCAAGCATTTGCGCAAAAAAATTGTATTTACGCAAAAAATAAACTTAACAATTCCGTGAGACCAACTGTCCACAAATACGTCCCAAACGCAATTACGAAATTGTTAATAAATATCATTTATCACATCTGTTATTAGCTAATACTGTACAAAGTTGGGATTCCCGGGACCGTAATACTAGGCCGAGAGAGCGGGGGACTCGTAAAGAATCCTCAAGCGAATTCTTGGAAAATTTCAATTCAAATAAAGTCATTACCCACGGCCGAAATCCGGGGAAAACTGTGAATAATGACTGGGAATTATACTGTATTTTATGCCCGGATCCCGGGTACGGAGGAAATTTTAACGAATTACTCGAAAGATTGGACCCCGCGAGAAAGAATTGGTGTGTGAAATTGGAGTGTTGGTTTGAGATGGAGCCGCTTTACAGGGTTTGCTTTTGTAGAACCGCCTATTGGCAGGTGGGTCGATTTAATAAATCCGCTCCCAGTTTATTAATCTAAGGGGATCATGGCATGCCAGACTGCGTACTGTGGGAGTCATACTCAATCGTTCGCGGCTGCGTATCTAGTTCCCTAGTGCCACTAGAGTTGAGATCACGCATAGAATGACTTGTTATACATACATACATATTCTCACGCCTGTGTTCCCAAGAGGGGTAGGCAGATGTCTTGTTATGGCACCGGGATTTTAGTCACTCGTTCATTTCATTCACTTAGACGTCTCATTAGGTGACTTAGTGGAAGTAATTGTCGCTTTGATTGTAATTTACTAGTATAGTAATTACTCGGTTACTTTGCATACTACACTGAAATGGGACGACATTCAAAACTTGATCAAATGTATATTTTAGTTTTTAAAATACAGGAAGCTTTTGTCTAGCAGCGGGACACAGTACAAGCTAAATAAAAACATAATAACCCACGTTTAATCAAAATTCCGCCTTGTAGATGCGAGACATATTTTTCCGCAAGCAGACCGAAACAAAAACCCCAGAAGCTTTATAATATTGCTAATGTAATGTATTTTTATCATTCATCTCTTATCACGAGGAAGCTGGATTAAGCTGACGCAGTTTGAAGCGAGACTAATTAACAAATGAGTTCGTCCTAGTGCTGTAAAAACGAGTCTGTTTTATGGAGTCGACTCGTAAAGATGAAACTCTTCAATGCTATGTTTTCCTGGTCTTTACGTTTATCATCACGCCTGATGTCAAACGTTATGTAGTCAAATCTATAACTGATTCACGTTAATATCGTTCCTACCACGTAGACTTATAACTTTTGAAAATGGTTAAAGTTGACTATTGCATTGGAAGATCTGAATATTATCATCATAATACACAATAGGACGAAATGGTTTTGGCTATGTAGCGTTTCGTGTGCTCTGCTTATCCCTTTGGGAATACAGGCGTGACATATTTATGGATGTATGTATGTGTACATTTCTTCTAAATCGACTCTTACGTTTAAAAAGAATAAAAGCCGTGGTAGCCCAGCGGTTCGACCTGTGGCCTCTCGAGCAGAGGGTCGTGGGTTCAAACCCCTGGCTCGCACCTCTGAATTTTTCGGAATTTATGTGCGATATTAAATTTGATATTTATCACGAGCTATTCGGTGAAGGAAAACATCGTGAGGAAACCTACACACAGCGACGAAGTAATTCAACGTTGTGTGTGAAGTTCCCAATCCGTATTGGGCCCGCGTGGGAACTATCGCCCAAGCCCTCTCATACTGAGAGGAGACCTGTGCCCTGCAGTGGGACGTATATAGGCTGATGATGATGATGATGATGTTAAAATAGAGACGCGTGTTATTCTAAACCCGACACCACACAGTATAGCCATAGCCAGTATATTAAATCGAGTCCTGTTGAGTCGAGGCTTACAAATCCGAACTCTTACTCGACTCAACACTAATCTTTTCCTCGAAGCTGGCAACTCGAGCTCTAAAGTTTCCGGGTCTTTACGAAACACAAGTTTCTTGGAATATCACTCATCTGTTGCGATTTGCTTAGAAAATTATGAGACGAAAACTCTCAGTTCATTCCGTTTATTAATTAGCCATGAGTAATGAATAATGATACTTGGCTTTAGCTGTTGGAGGAAACACAAGTAAAAGTGCAGCAAGACTTTTGAAGTTGGATTTTTAAACTTCCAACCAAAAGGAGTAGTTCAGACGACAGACTTTTTGTGCGATCGAGTCTGCGGCGCACAAAAAGTCTGCGTGGATTGTGTGCATTGTGCGCCGGACTTTTTGCGCGTCGTGTGCGTTAATGAATATACCTATTATAATTTCATAGGTTCTATTTTCACAGACTAACAAGTCCGTCACGGATAGTCTGTCGTCTGCGCAGGGCCAAAGAGAGTGTTGTATGTTTCTCTTACTGTCTCTGTAGGCTTGACACGGGCACACGCTTTAGTCGCCTAGCGCGGGATAGTCTACGCATCATTTTCTGACGTCTCCAATTAGACCAGAGGTTCCCAAACTTTTTTTACTCGTAGACCCCTTCCAAACTTTTATTGGGTTTGGTGGACCCCCTGCTAGCTGCTATATTTGTACCAAATTCCTAAGCATGCCATATTTCCCAGCACCAGCGTGGACCTCCGTCGAATCTCCCGTGGACCCCTGGGGGTCCACCTGGACCACTTTGGGAATCACAGTGATAGGTTTGGTCTACCGCGCGCGTTTCTCTGCTCGCACCTTGCTGTGCTAAACCGTCTGTGTGTCAGTAGCATCATAGCTCTCAAACTGATCGATTTAGGGTCTCACCAAACCAGTCGACGCCTTTTTGGCAAAATGCGGGTAGAAAAAGCTTTATGTCAACGCAATAAGGGCGAACAAGACGTGAATTGGCTCGGCCATTCTCGGTCGAACGAGCCGAGCCGATTGACGTCTTGTTCGCCCTTAATGCGTTGACATAAAGCTTTTTCTAACCGCATTTTGCCGAAAAGGCGTCGACTAATGTGGGGAGACCCTTAGATGCGGTTTTTTTTACTTGGTGTCGGGTTTACGGACTACGAGTGCATGGCTAGGTCCACAGATATGACCACGAGACCCGTACGGGCTGTTGCTACGGGCGCCCGGAGCGGGAGCACAAATGAGGAACTAGAGCATCGTTTCACAGCGACACGGAGCGGGTTCCGTGCGCATCAATCCGGGTCGCTGTGAAACGATGCTCTAGTGAGTGATGTGCTTTTTCCGTGTGGTGTCGGGCTTAGAATAATACCACTCCATTTCTTCCGTGGATGTCGAAAGAGGAAACTAAAAAAATAGGTTGAGTATATTTTAGGCGACAGGCTAGCAGCCTGCCACTGTTATACCTGCCAACTCAAAACCCTACATATTTCCTTAGATACAATTTCCCTAAAATATAACATTTTGCGCTTAACGATGTAAGGTCGGCAGTCCATTGAAGTTTCACCCATTCTACACGCTATAAATAACGCGACATGGTATTACGAGGATATATTTTATCTTTCCATTTCCCTGTAATACATTCTAAAGCGTCCGGTGTAATATAAGACTCTAATGCATAGATACGCTTAGGAATCGAGTGAAGGATGTAATAGTAGTTTGTTGAACAGGTTATCCGTATGGTGTCGGCTCTAAACACCTCTCCATTTCTTCCGTGAATGTGGTAAGAGGCGACTAGGGAAATGGGTTTAGGTATGCTTTAGGCGTCAGGCTACCAACTTGTCACTATTATAGGTACCATCGAACCAATTGATTCCTGACCCACCATAGAACCTATTCGCAGTGAACGTCATAGTGAAATTGCGTTGCTTGACACAGGAAATGTTTATGACGTTTATTGTCACAACGTTCTGCGGTTGGTCAGGAATCAGTTGGTTCGATAAATAGTACCTCTTCCATCTGTTTTCAAACCTAAAATTGTGCTAAGTGGCTGCGAACCGTGAAATAGTCATAATCATGGTTTTGTCTATATCACGGTTCGTGTGCTCTGCCTACCCCATTAGGAAACATAGGCGTGAGTGTATTGATTTTTGATAGAACGGGTGCAAACGGACCGTTTTACCCGAGGAGTTTGTCTATCCGAGCGAACGTCGATTGTAAAACGGTTTATTTTTATGATACTTAAATACATACATACATCACGCCTGTATTCCGGCAGAGCATACAAAGCGCTACATAGATTCGTGGCCACTTTAAGCATTTTTTTTGTTGACTTGGCAGGTTTGATAGTTACAGGTTGCTACCTGTAACCTATTTCTTTAAATCTTACGATATCCAAGGAACAATATTAAGAGATGTTATTCTATACCTGAGACGACACTGTATCCAATAAAAACAACTTAAGAAAATGTAAGTATCCATATCTTTATAATTATACTTTGATGTAAACATGAACATGTTTATTATTAAAGATCACGTCTGAATAACATAACTGTATTTGATCATACTGTAAATTTACTAAAGAACAAAAACAACAAACAAAAGTAACTACACATAATCAACATCGAAATCGAGTTTCAGTCACACAATTACCCAAAAAAACAACTGTCCCTTTATCGTTAAAAACCCCCAATAAAGTATGGCGTCGAAATTTTTCCCGTCACCAACGAAACGCGTAAATTTCCCCGCGTCCGAAATATCTCGTAATTTCACCCCTTCATCACGCCCGGTGACACACAATGCGAGTTGATTGATCGCCGATTTAACGAAATTTAACCAAAAGCCTGATTAATAGTTAAACGTAGATTCACGGGCTATTATGTCTTTATTTCATTAACGGGGCTTTGTGCCACCGGCCCGATGGCACTATTTTGAAGGTTGTGATTGATATTGTTGGTTGTAAACGGCAGCCGTTAAAGGTTTAGCGAACCCGTGTCATGGTAATAAAAGTTCTGTGCTGAAAAATTGCGACGTTTTTGCTACGGAATTCAAAATGGTTTCGTACTTTTACGTTTTTGTCACAAGTCCGTTGCTTACTTTTTAAGGAGAGTTCCTTTATTTTGTAAGTATTTTGATTTTCTTAGTGTTGAATTGTAAGTCAGTAAACACTGTACTCCACTAGATATATATAATTATTTTGATGCTTGTCCAAATCAGTTCAACAGGCACGCACACAACTTTGATTATAGATCATTAATATCTATCACACTCAACTGGATTTAGCGAGCTTTCTAAAAATTTTGTTAATATACGAACAGCCTTCCTTAATAGAAATTATAAAAATTAATTAAATTATTTGTGATGATTTTTCCTCCTATATTTACAATGTAATTTGAAAATCCCGATGATACCCGAAGGTTGCCGAGCGACATTAATAAAATAGATGCACTGAACAACTACCCAGACCCTTTCGGGGCTTACACACGCCACTCGAACGTACAGAAGCGGCCGAAACACAATAATACTGACTAAATATCATATCTATGTCACTGACCACGAGCACGTTTCGGAGATCGGTACGTCTAGTGTGTTCAAAACGATCACGAATTCGGTAACGATTCCGTTTACAAATTAACGCGGAATTGTATGGAGACTGTCGACCACGGCAGTCGTGCAAACGTTCCGCTGGCGACTCAGTCTCAGTTTCCACAATTTTGCGATAGCTCGCAAATGAAATCTTTATCAATTCTGTGATCGTTTTGAACACACTAGACGTACGGATGCTTCCACAATACAGTCGATATCTAATCTGGGATATGAATAGGGTTGGGTCGAAATGAAAAGACCCATACGGTGCGACAATAATTAAATACATTGGTGGGTGAAGCTGGCGGCGAAACTGAGAGACAGAGCGTTAGCGAGTAGAGATAACACATATTTAACATACATGCATACATACATCACACTTGTATTCCCAAATGTATACGAAACGCTACATAGACAAAATCATCATTATTTCACGTTTCATGGTCACTTCTACAATATCTTTTAAAATACGGATAACTCACGTAATAAATCGAGTTTAGCTCGACATGTTTCGGACTAATTCGTAGCCCTTCATCTAGGAGCCGCGGCAGCTGCTGCTGCCAAACGCGAACTGCGCGCCTCGGCTCTCTTCGCACGACTGCTCGTGCTCGACGAAACTAACACTGCCTCAGGGCTAACAGGGCTACGAATTAGTCCGAAACATGTCGAGCTAAACTCGATTTATAACGTGAGTTATCCGTATTTTATAAGATGAGTGAGTCTCACGGTAGTTTAATGTTAAACTTCTACAATATTTTTTTAGGTTTTGCGTTGGCAGGTATTCATGACAGGTTGGTAGCCTGTCGCCTAAAATGTACCTTAACCTGTTTCCTTCGTCGTCTCTTACGACATCCACGTAAATGGATGAGTGTTATTCTATTCCGACACCACACAGGGCATTTCATACCCTTCTAAGACCCATCACCAAATTTTGATTATTTGAATTTGACGCTTAGTGTAATTAATTTAAAATTCAAATTTATAATAAACATTAGTCCTATGGATAGGACCTTAGGAGGATAAAACATTTCATAGTTTCCTTTATAATTAAGTTGGTAGCAACTGATACTTAAAAGGGTATACTAATCATAGTGACACAGAACCACTAGATCACAGCTAATTCGATGTAAAACTTGAACGACCAACTCAGCAAAACTTAGGAATTCCTTTGAACGCCCGAGCAAAGTAGAACAGCTATCACGACAACAATAACCCAATAAAACATGTTATTATAGTCACAAGTAATAACATTTCACGTGTAATAACTCCGTATCAAAGAGAAAAACCAATATTCTCATAAAATTGCCACTTAAACCCCTCAGCAGGCATAGTGGGTGTATTTACATAGATCCCGCGATTTACTTTGGGAGCACTCCGTAATAATGTATTGGGTTCTTTTATTCAAATCGGATACACGAGTTGGAAACATTTGGAGCCACTGCTGACCCCAGTACAGTGGGGTTGCGGACAGTACGAACGTTATAATGCTGACTGCGGTGATGTTGTTTTTCCTGACAAATTCACATACACATTTCCTTTAGGGCAACATTCATCATAAGCGTTGACAAAATGGATGAAACGCTACATAGACGCTGGTTTTGGACGCTTTTAGCATATTTTTAGGTACCAAGTTACAGGCAAACGAAGCATAAAAGTAGAATAAATGCGGTAGAAATGAGAGCGTTAAGAAGTATGGAAAGTGTATCACTGAAAGAAAGAATTAGAAATAGCGTGATAAGGGAACGAGCTGGTGTGAAACTAGATATAGTGACTAGAATAGAAAGAAGTATGCTTAGCTGGTTTGGTCATGATGGTCATGGTCACGAAACAGATCTATGCTGGAAGTGTGAATGGATGTGTTGGGAGGGGAAGACCTAGACGGACGATCCGTGAACAAATCGCGGACGTTTTAGAAACAGGTCAGGTCAAGAGTACCCGAAATCGACGAGCATGTATGAATAAACTAATGAACGTGGATGAAGCAAAAGAGGTATGTCAGGATCGTAGCAAGTGGAACAAAGTAGTCTCTGCCTACCCCTGTGGGAAAGAGGCGTGACGGTATGTATGTATGTAAGTTACAGAAAATAAGTAAAATAGTGACTGGTTACTAGGTTATCGCCGAAAATATACCTTTGCGCATTTTTTACGACATCAACGAAAGAAACGGACGGGATACCTTCTATACAGGATATCTCAAAATTTTGGAAGGATTTTACTGTCACATAGTAAGCCTGTCGAGTAAATGATGGACTGAATCGTGCAGACAATGACATAGAAGATTCTTCAAGAAGCTTCTACGACGCCAGATTATGATGTCGGAGCGTATCAATGATACGAGTAATTACAGTATTTTATAGAAATAAACCCTACATTTTTGGCGTTTGATTAACAACTTGATTAGAAACCAAAAAAATATGCAATTTCATGCTAAAAATTGCTACAATAATCATGGTTTTGTCCACGTACAAGCGTATCACTGTGTCTGCCATATCCAAGAATACATTCGAAACGTAAGTGTAAGTACGTATGCATATTGGTTGAAATAAATGTAATCGAAAGCTGTCCAAAGGGGTGACAAACTGCGCGTCCTTTTACCGTGGCCTACACGGCTGGATTCTGACAACTATATAAATCTGGTACATGCAACCCCATTTTATAACTCTTGCTTATGATATTGGACGGGGCTTTACATTATTGATACAAGTGTTCCGACATTTTTCGGGGTCGTCGTTACGGGAACCTTCGCAACTGAATTTTATAAGCTGGAACGATTTCGCTGGGTACAAATTACTTGATCAGGGATGAGGTTTATTCATCATGAATTCGGAGAAGGATTTCCATTTGGTTTATAAAGTCCGTTTTGACTCACTAATTTATTGTAATTAATAAATAATTTCCCGTGTGGTGCCGGGTTAGAATAGCACCTCCCCCTTTCTTTCCGTGGGTGTCGTAAGAGTCGACTCTGGGAAAGGGGTTAGTTAGTGTATTGTGGGCGATGGGCTAGCAACCTGTCACTGCAATATCACGTTTAACCATCTGGTTACCCTGCTGAAATTGCTAAACGTGGCACTGGATTTTTGAATTAATGTGCTCTGCCTACCCCTTTTGGGAATACAGGCGTGAGAATATGTATGTTTGTATAAAATAATTAAAAAAAATGTAAAAGTTCAGTTCAACCGGTACCAAAGAAGTGGTTGAAGTTTAATTTGCAAGGTTTGATTGCAGACTACCAAATAAAAACAAACATACGACAGGCAGAACATACGAACCGATAATAATGTGGTCGAAACCAAGACTATTTCAAATTTCACAACCACTTCTAGCATATTATTAGGTTTTAAGTTAAAAAGTACAGTAGTGATTTGATGCTAATCTTGGCGACACCTAAAGCACACCTAAACCTTTTTATCCTTAGTTGCCTCTTACACACCACATCAACAATTTTTTTTTACTTTCTTCCTTTCTTTGTTTATAGCCACACAAGAGATTCCGATTCCTACAGATATCCCATCAGACGATCCTGTTTTCCTTGTACCAAAAAAAAACCCTAACCAATATTGTAAGCACATGTTGCCGACCACGTCCGCACCCAGTAAAGAACAATGACTGTCAAACGTTCAGATTTGTTATTAGTTCCGTGCTATCGAGCCTTTGTCTCGATATTATGTTCGAGAAAACAAATGTTACCGGAATTAGGGGAAATAACGTGGTAATTGTAGTTTATGCGAGTAACAGGGAGCAAGCTTTCGAGTGAAACAAATTAGTATTTCGAGTGAAATAAAAAAACATACATACATACATTTTCTCACGCCTGTATTCCCAAGAGGGGTAGGCAAAGCACATGAATTCAAAAATCCAGTGCCAGGTTTAGCAATTTCAGGGTAACCAGTTGGTTAAACGTGATATTGCAGTGACAGGTTGCTAGCCCATCGCCTACAATACCCTAACCATTTCCCAGAGTCGACTCTTACGACACCCACGGGAAGAAAGGAAGGTGCTATTCTAACCCGGCACCAAAAAACCTAAAATAATGCTAAAAGCGGCGGCGAAACAAGAAATTAAGACGGCTCTGTCAACCCCATTTGTACAGTCGTGTGTGATTTAATACTTTTCTGTAAAGTAGCTGTCATACTACTTAAAAAATACATGGTGCTCGTGAGCATTGCGAGAGATTTCAACCACGAATTCCAGAGGCTATAAGAAGTAATAAATGTTATATGAACTTAAATCGAAACACGATTTTTTTTACTATTATTAAGGCACGTTTATACGACATTAGCAATTATGTATGAAAATTATAAAAAAAATCGTGTTTCGACCTAAGTTCATATTATAACATTTATTACTTCTTATAGCCTCTGGAATTCGTGGTTGAAATCTCTCGCAATGCTCACGAGCACCATGTAGAATGATATTATTATAGTGGTCGGCAATACATTTGGCTATATTTTAAAAAGTGGGGTAATTTAGCACATCGCTTTTACCCGGAAAATCGGTGGCTAAGTTTATGCCGACCACTATTCCGTACTTTTAATCCAGCACCACAAGAGGGCGCGCTATTGAACTCTGCCTACCTCACACGAGATTTAGTCACGATGCAGAATGCATTGTATGCATAACCTTACAATGTATACACGTCTAAAACTACAGGGTAAATGAGTCAACAAACGTCTCAAGAGATCAATAAAACCAGAACTCGCTCGGCCAATAAACTTAAACTCGTGCATTGCAAATTAAATACAGGAAACGACGCGAGAATTATTTCGCCCGCCATCTCTCTCTTCCTTCCAAAACAGCCTATGTATACCCCCACACATTGCACTTAGGACCTTCTTACTTAGTCACCTGAGAGTGATAGGTTGGTTTCAAAAGGGAGTATGTGCAGTTGTTAGTGAAGGTTGTTAAGCTGTTTTGGGTAGGTGGGTAGGTAGTGCCCGGAGACGTTGTGACAATTAGCAATGCTAATACTATTCATATGTGCCACAGCGTTCGCTGGCTTAGCCGAAATACCCTCTGCTACGTGTATTTCATTACACAAGTTCAAGTTCCGACGGTTCTGAGCGAAATTTGATAAACCTAATGCCGTTCGTAATACTTTTAAAATAATACAGTGTTGGAAATTATGCGAGAGTGTTAACTCATGTTAATAATTCTTGTAACTCTGGTAACACTTGTAATTCAAAATCCAAAGACTTTATTAACAGTTTTAGTTCAACAGTTAATGCAGATAGCAAAAAAAATATTTTACTGACACGAAATAGAAAGACAAGGATATAACAATCAGAGGTATTGAAAGGAGATAAAGATTTAAATTCCAATTTAAATTCAAATATTTGTTTGGTTTAAGTAGCAAAACAAAACAGATCATTGCCCTGTGTGTCCTGTGCTAGATAACTGTGCTACAGGACCCAGTTTCACATTCACAGGGGAAACCGTTTATCGCCATTTGTTTGTATGTGTTTCTCATTTCATAAACGCAAGAAGTCATTACGTCAATAAAAGTTTGCAAAGGGGCTTTTTTTATGTACTAGCATGCACAGAAACATTGAAACTTTGAATCAATTTAAGTGATTTTATGGAGTGAAGCCTAACCCGTGAATGAGTATAATGAGAATATGAGTTCTTTACTGTTTTATTTTAGTTAAAACGCGTGGACGTAAAAGAACGGCCAAAATTATGAACGTTGTTTGTCAATCAGTTTATAAAAAAAGTTTCAGATTTAAAGAGTTTCATGGTCACTTTTATTGCTACGTTAACTGTCGTCATAGACCCACAGTACCTTACTAAAGGTGATAGGAGTATCAGACGGTTCATTCCATGTTCAGATTGTTTACCTAGAAATGAACATTCACTAATCTTTTCCGACAGTATGGCGTCGAATGAAGTCGTGTCTTGGGATAAGTTTAGTTTGGCGAATCCGAGTGAACGGTTCATTCGGTGTTCAGACTTTTCATTTGTCGTTCATTCGGAGTGCGAATGAAAGATGCCGAGTGAAGCGATCCAACATTTCTGGATCGATTCACTAGTGAATTCATTCGACAGTTTTGTTTCATTCCGTGTTCAGACGTGTCATTTCGAGTGAATAGTACCGAATGAAAGGCGAAAATTGACGAAAAATGAA
>BHDV01071235.1:30673-56771 GCA_005406045.1 Adoxophyes honmai
TTGGGCCGCTGGTGTGCCCCACGCTTAATGCTGGTATTTAGGAATACCAGGGTGTCTTTAAGGGTCTTCGATGTTTCAATCATCTAAACAGGTAAAAACTCATTAAAGTTCATTAGTTTTCTTCCAGTGTTGCAAAGAGTTTGCCTTAAAACGCTACGTTGGAATGCAATTTTTGTTCAAGACTTAGGTGTAAACTTCACTCTGTATGACTGCTTTAACGGTTATAATGTAAGTATTCTAACCCACTCCCCCCCGTCTTGTACCATAACGAAGCTTAACCCCTCCAAAAATCTAACTTCATATCTTTAATTCATATCCGACGAGCGCACCGTACCAGTTCGGTGCAATTTTAAACTTTTTAAATCGGAAATCATTCGAGAACTTTCCACAGCAGTTGCGGCTTGTTATTTTTATTTTGTCCCAACATCTGGGATTTATAAACGGTTATTGAATTTGAATTTTTCATTTAGTTACGTAAGAACTTGTAGTTTGGAAGTTTTGGAGTCTGCGGCGTAATAATAGAAAAACTTTTGATTTGGTGGCTCTAGGTTTTGTTCGAAACAAATGAAGCTAACAAGCGAAACAAAAGAAAAAGGCTCGCAAAGTTAAACAGGATTCTGTTGTTTGAATTTTTTTAAGAAAGTATAATTTTGTTTTGCTTGTAGTTGAATTTGGCACAGAAATGGTAGCACACAAAACGTTACGTAGACAAAGCTGTAAGTATTTTTCATCCTGCTAAGTAAGCTAATCCCGTGTGGTGCCGGGTTAGAATAGCACCTCCCCCTTTCTTCCCGTGAGTGCCGTAAGAGTCGACTCTGGGAAAGGGTTTGTGTATTGTGGGCGATGGGCTAGCAACCTGTCACTGCAATATCACGTTTAACCATCTGGATACCCTGAAATTGATAGACGTGGCACTGAATTTTTGAATTCATGTGCTCTGCCTACCCCTCTTGGGAATACAGGCGTGAGAATATGTATGTGTGTATGTAAGTAAGCTAAGATAAAAGAGCTACTCGTATAATAATGAAAAGTTACTAACTTGACGTTTTATGCAAATGCAAAACATAATAATATCTCCTTAGTTGCCTCATAGTACGACATCATCAATGGTAAAAAAAGGAAGTGTCATTCAAAAGTTGACATCACACGGGGTCAAACGATTAAATTAAACTATAAGTAGGTAGTAGGTATTATTGTAATTTTTCAAAACTACAAATGGAGTCAGCACCCAAAATAATTTACTATCTTAACCTTCCGCATACGAGGTGGGGTATTACAGACCCCAGACCAAATAAATCGGGGATAACTTTTAAAGTGATAGCGTTCTTGAGTTGTAACCTTGAGTAGCTGCGCGGGACACGTTGCGAAATCTACAGTACCCATGAGTCAATTTTGCGCGCGCGCATTTAGAAGTTAGACGTATTCTGGCGTCTCAGACCCCACCTTGTACGGGACGTCGTCAAAAAAGTATGTAACTTTTGTGAGGTTTGTATTATTTTTTATGGATTTTACTTAGTAATTATAATGTACGCACTATTTTTTTTAGTGAAAATACCGCGCCAACTCCGCGATCAGGAAATTTAACGATGTTTAAAGGAAAATAGTTCCGATTTAGAATATGATGCAATTGAGCCGGAAAAAGTACAAGTACCGGCTTTTAGTCAAGCCATCGACCCATTTCAACTATATTTTTATAGCAAAATATGGTAAATGGTGGCTAGTCAAAAGACCTTATTCACGTCAAAGAAGCTCCCAATACCCAGGAGCCGAAGACCACTAATCAACGCGTGCCTGTGAAAAATTTGATGCACTGTTTTTGTTTGCATGATTGTTTATATATCTGTGCAAAAACTACGCAAATCAACAAAAAAAAAATTAAATTTCCTTTACTACATTATATTCTAAAATAACGTTTATAATTACTGTTAAAATTATGTCACGATCTCACAAAAAAAATTGATTACTGAGATAAGGTTTTTTTCATGGTAAAAGAAGTACTAGTTTTGGTTAAATGTTAATGGTTGAATATGCTGTTCTTATATATATATTTTTCATTTATTCGTGCAAGAATATACCCAAAAACTAGAAAATAAATTATTACATCATCAATTATTACTCAATGCTTCACAATATCAGATTCAAGTGAGTGCAATTTTGACCCCACCTTGTATGGGACGTCTATATTTTCCACCTGGTATGCGGAAGGTTAAAAGCTCTATTATCTGTTCATAAAGATACTTGACATAGGTATTTATAAAAAATAAACTTCTTGGAACGACAACAAAATCCACTTCCACTAAAAACCCACCTTACTTCAATTGTTCAGAAATCACTTCCAAATTCAAACCTAAACAAAACACGATCGCTAAATCCCGAGCCTCGTACTGTTTAGAATTATAATCAGGCAATTAATAATACATTTCTGATATTAACTAAGCCCAGACTCCCACGGGACTTGTCGAAAGTTGAACGTAGGGGCAATTATATAGGGGACGGGCACAAACGTGTGTACTGGTTTGCCCCAAGGCCCCCTGGGGTAATTTTCCTGGGGTCGAAAGGTACTGACGCGTTGAAAAAAGGTGTTGGGGTACCTTCACTTATTCTTGTTATATCTTAGCAGAATTCATCATTGTTGGACTTTAGGTAAGTATCTAAGTAAACACTTTATTGTACAAAAGGAAAAAAACACAAAATACAAAAAACAAAATTTATATACAAATGAAATGGCGAAGTACAAAGGCGGACTTATCCCTTAAGGGATCTCTTACAGCCAACCTTTGAGAGGCAAAGAGGAAACTAAATTATGGACACCGACAAAACATTAAACAAAACTTTATACGGTGTCTCACTGCTAGACAGAGGTTTTCTCTTGGAATGAGAGGGCTTGTATTGCGAAACGTGGTAGGCAGAGGACATTAAACGTGACATACACAGACCCTGGCTACTACACGTCTCACACTACAGCCTCTTCTAGCATAATTTAGGTTTAAAGACGGATGAAAAATGTCCAATAACAGTGACTGGTTGATAGCCTGTCGCCTACAGCATACCTAAACTATTCCCGTAGTCGCCTCTTAGGACGTCCACGAATAAAATGGAAATTAAAACCCAACACCACAAAGGAGCTTAATGTCAATGTGTGCGATTAGCTATGTCCACACCAGTGCACTTTCACGTTCACCTTGCGTCTTCCTCTGACGCATGCCCAACCACCAACCACAGCGCATGCCGCCAGCGCGTCTTCATTGAGGACGGATCTAGTTTCAGCGCATGCGCTGTGGTTGCACGGGCATGCGTCAGAAGATAACGCAAGGTGAACGTGAAAGTGCACTGGTGTGGACATAGCTATAAATGTTTTTACTTCCTGCAGTGGGTTGAAAATCAATTAGCTTGATAGTACAGACTCCCGCCATAGAATCTATTTACAGTGAACAGTAAACGTCACCATCATCATCATCAGCCTATATACGTCCCACTGCAGGCACAGGCCTCCTCTCAGTAAGAGAGGGCTTGGGCTATAGTTCCCACGCGGGCCCAGTGCGGATTGGGAACTTCACACACAACGGACTTCGTCGCTGTGTGTAGGTTTCCTCACGATGTTTTTCTTCACCGAATAGCTCGTGATAAATATCAAATTCGATAGTAAACGTCATAGTGAGAGTTTATTACTCGATAAAAGAAATCTTTATTTCGTTTATTGTGAGAGCTTTGTAGAGTGGGTCAGAAATTGCTGTAATGATTGTAGTTACTACATACATACATATCCTTACGCCTGTATTCCCAAGAGGGGTAGGCAGAGCACATGAATTCAAAAATCCAGTGCCACGTTTAGCAAATTCAGGGTAACCAGACGGTTAAACGTGATATTGCAGTGACAGGTTGCTAGCTCATCGCCCACAATACACTAACCCTTTCCCAGAGTCGACTCTTACGACACCCACGGGAAGAAAGGGGAGGTGCTATTCTAACCCGGCACCACACGGGTTACTGATTACTAAATATTGTCTTTATAACTTAACGTTTTATTTTTCCACGCTTCCTTATTCTTTTGATATTACAGTCTTATTAATTTAAAATCAAATTCAAATTCATGTATCGTCAACTGCTCGAAGGTGGGCAGGAAGAGATCCCTTATGGAATGTGCACCTTTGTAGTTTTGTATCGTTCTATGTTTGATTTATTTTGTAAGGATTTTTTGTACTATAGGTACTATTATGTTCTAATTACTAGATTTTTTAGATATATATCAATTGGTACCCGTGTGGTGCCGGGTTAGAATAGCACCTCCCCCTTTCTTCCCGTGGGTGTCGTAAGAGTCGAGTCTGGGAAAGGGTTAGTGTATTGTGGGCGATGGGCTAGCAACCCAGCAACAATTGCTATGCCCTTGTAGGGTCCATGTCAGTACTGGCTAACTATTCTAAGAACATCTGTAAATACCATGGTTGCAATGAATAAATTGAATTGAATTGAACCTGTCACTACAATATCACGTTTAACCATCTGGTTACCCTGAAATTGCTAAACGTGGCACTGGATTTTTGAATTCATGTGCTCTGCCTACTCCTCTTGGGAATACAGGCGTGAGAATATGTATGTATGTATTACTTAACTTAAATTAAAAATCAAATTCAAATTCATGTATTGTCACTTGCTCGAAGGTGAGCGGGAAGAAATTCCTTAAAGAATGTGTTCACCTTTGTACTTGTGTATAGTTCTGTGCTTGTTTTATTTCGTAATGATTTTTGTACAATACAATTATATTCTAATTACTAGATTTTCTAGATATATCAATTGGTTTAACTGAACACCTCTCTTTAAAATTAAAACAAAAAAATCTGATAACCGCCAAAGCTTCTTCGTCACGCTATAGTACATTTCCCCACTGGAGCTAGATTAGCCTCTGAATACATCACATTAAGCCGTGATAACGGTGCTCCGTGTGATAATACCCTCCAGGAATTTAAACAAGGACCCTTCTTACGGCTTTGAATAAACGATTGCATTGGTATTACCGGCATTGATGTGAAAAAATCGAGATAGGCCGCGTTCTGGTTCACATAACCAAACCAACACATCCAAGACTTTGGAAAACTCGCTACTTTTTTTTTGTGTAGACGAGTTTATATCCCGGATTTGGTAAACGTGGCACTGGATTTTTGAATTCATGTGCTCTGCCTACCCCTCATGGGAAGACAGGCGTGAGAATATGTATGTATGTATGTATGAGTTTATATCCAAAAAATGACTGGCAACTGAAAATTATCTTTACAACTTTTTCTACGCTTCTTTACTTTTTACTATCACAGTCTTATTAATTTTATTTCAAAATTAAATTCAAATTCATGTATTGACAATCGCTCAAAGATCAGCAGGAAGAGATACAAAATTAGATTAAGGCTGCATTTCCACCAGAGTCAAACATCCATCTCTGGAGGAAACAGCCTAAGAGTGGGTACCTAATTGAATAAAATAAAATACACTCAGCTTCGTTTTTATCAACTTTACAGTTTTGCAGAACACAGGCATATTTAATAGAGCTGGTGCCTGGTTAACAGTCACTCAATCACTCAACATAAGCACGTGAGGGCACCATCTGGTTTTTACATCAATGCGAATCCGGAATATTGAACGGTGTGAGGTGGGAGTAAAAGGAAACGTTTTGGCTCGTTTAAAAGAAGCTCGACTTTAAGTTGATGTGAATCGATTAGAAGAATATTGCTACTTGAGGTAAATACCTCATGGGATACGCAAAGCAAACGAAACGCTACTATTTCACGTTTTGTAGTCACTTTTTACATACATTTTAGCACACACACATCACGCCTTCTAGCATATTTTTTTATGTTTTGAGTTGGGAGTTACAATCTTAGTGACAGGTTGGGAGCCCATCGTACAAAATATACTTATCCGACACAACACGGGTTAAAAGCTAAAGTGTCATTATTTTGTCTATGTAACGTTTCATGTGCTCTGCCAACCCCATTAGGGAGCACAGGCGTGATTGTATGTATGTTATTCTATGATAGTCTTAACATGTATTTTAATGAGAGCTAATCGCATTGCCAACCCGCCAGGCTATACAGGATCAATCAGACCTGTCAATGCGTTTAGGACCGAGTTAACCGGTCTCCTGCCCGCACTGGCTGGCCTAATGACGGACAGACGACGTTTCTAGTCATTAAGGGGTTGATTCGACCCAAGAAGCATTGTTAACCGACTTAACCCTGTACAGTGATTATATATAGAAACTGATACCGGAGCACGACTACCTTAGCAGGGCTACAAATTAGCCCAAAACATTTCGAGCTAAACTCGATTTAAAAAGTGAGTTATGCGTTTGTTATTCAACATGAGTGAGTCTCTCGGTAGTTTAATGTTCTAAATACATCAATTAGTTTAAATAATTACTATTCCGTACCCAAAGGGTGAAAGTGGAACCCTATCACTGAGAATTCGCTGTCTGTCCGTCCGTATGTCCGTCACCAGGCTCATATCTCACGAACCGTGCTAATTTTGTAGATTTCACAGATTATGTATTTCTATTGCCAATACCAAAAATAAATTAAAATAGTTATTTTCGGGGCATTCCCATACAACAATCGTGATATTTTGGTGGCCACTTTGTAGCGTATTTTCTAGGGTTTGAGTTGGCAGGTATTATAGTGACAGGTTGCTAGACTGTCGCCCAAAATATACCTTTCCTTTAATTCCTTAGTCGCCTCCTATGACATCCACGGACGAAATGGAAAGGGGTTATTAGAAACCGAACACCACACGGGAAGTTTATAATACTTATAATATTTACAGCTTTTGGATATTGTGAGAATCGTTAAGGCCCTGCGAAGACGACAGACTATTCGCGACGGACATTTTAGTCTGTAAAAATAGAACCTATGAAATTATTATGCAGTAACGCACACGACGCGCAAAAAGTCCGGCGCACAATGCATACAATCCACGCAGACTTTTTGTGCGCCGCAGACCCGATCACACAAAAAGTCTGTCGTCTACGCTGCACCTGAAGCTGTGTCCGTTATTTGTAGGCGTAGTTACTAAAGAAGTCCAATAACTCATTTTCGTAACAATAAGCTATTCTAGCACACCATCTAAGCACAGGCTGTAATGTACGTAAATAATGTGAAATTGAGTTTATAGAACAGACAAAGCAGAAAGTATCGTAAAGCAGGTTATGTAAATTCAAAGGATATAAAGGTCATATCGGCATCGCGGTGCGGGGAAGCCAGGTTTGCAGAAACATACGGGGCGGAGTCACGTTTACAAACGTGGTGGATATTTTACTGTATCTGTTTTATTTAAAGGATAAATCTGCTTTTGTATTTTACCATTTTACTTACATTTTTTTTGTATGACGTGTTTTTTTACGATAAAGTGTTTACTTAGTTACTCACTATACATTCGAGATCTGGTGATCCGTGTTTTGTCGGGCTTAGAATAATACCTCTCCATTTATTACCTGGATTTTGTAAGAAGCGACGAAGGAAAAAAGTTGAGCTATATTTTAGTTAGACGATAGGCCAGCAACCTGTATGTTTAAAACTAACGATGTAACGAAACGTGAAATAGTCATAGTTTTAAATGTATAACGTTTCGTTTGGTTTGCTTACCCCATTAGCGAATTAAGGCGTGAGATGTATGTACATGTACATTATATTCAAATTCTGTACTTTAAACGATGGTTTTTTTTTGTTCATTAAAATTGTGGAATCATAATCGCTAAATAACATATCAGAATAACAGTCGAAATGACACAATTTCCCCAAGTTTCCTATAATTAGGAGCATGAATTTAAAATTATCAAAATTTGTCGACTTTGAAAGCCCCTTTTGGGAAAGATTCCTATAGCGAGATCTCTCTCCAGGCAGATGTTATGGGTAGTTCCCATTATCCTACCTATTCCACCTAAAATTTTATATAAATTTAGGTGGGATAGGTTGGATAATGGGAACTACCCGATGTTATGTCTGGGGACCGAAGTCCGCAGAGAGGAAGTTGGAATTTGTATTTATACAACCTGTAGGATTTTTATTAATAGCTGCAATTGGGACTGAGACATGCACAAAAGTAATAAAAATTGAAGCAGAGCCGTTCGAAATTGCTGTCCGTACGTACCCGCGTTACGGGAACACTTGAGACGCCGTGTTTCTTGGCAACGCCCGTTCTTTGCAAATTGCGATTTATTCCAGACAAATGTCTAAATAAAGCGCTTTTCCTCTGCACCGAGTGCGCACGTTGTAAAAGTCTACTTATATCATTGCTAGATTTTAGAGAGGCTGGCGGGATTTGAAGTTTGATATTGTTTAACGGATTAAAGTACATACATACATAATTATATCACGCCTGTATTCGCGTACCAAAACATAGACAAAACCTATTTCAGATATCGTGGCGGCTTCTAGCATATTTTTTAGGTTTTCAGTTGGCAGGTGTAATAGTGACAGGTTGCTAGCCTGTCGCCTAAAATAATTGTACCTTTACCTAATTCTTAAGTCGCCTTTTACGACGTCCACTGAAGAAATGGATAGGTGTTATTTTAACCACGACCCCACATGGCATATTTTGTGGTTTAGTGATGTAAGATAATGGTTAAGGTATATCTTAGGCGACAGGCTAGCAACATGTCACTATTACCTACGCCTGCCAACTTAGAACCTGAAAAAAATATATACAAATACTCATGGTTTTGTCTATGTAGCATTTCATGTACTCTTCCTGCCTGTTTAGGGAATGTAGGTGTGATGTATTTAAATATCGAATTAAATAAAAAAAACATACTGCTGATTGAGGATGTTGACGCGTTTTTAGCACGTGTTCTTTGTTTACCACAATTTATTTCACAATGACAAATTTAATACCTAATGACTTACTCGTAATTGTATGAAAAACAGAACTAATTACGAGAACAATAGCAAACACGAACACAAAACGACGTAACTGACTGAATACTCATTTGCGAATAAGAATGAAGATGAGTAAGTAGTTGGAGCGTGTAGGAATTCTATGAGAAAAACACCTCTTAAAATTGGCCGTCTTACATCGCCTTAGTTCAACATACATTTGTAATCGAGAAGCTTGTGGACTTTAACCAGAAGTTTCTAAAAATCTTGACTCAACACCAAGCGTTCGCTTTAACTCAATACATTGTTTGTTTTCAATACTTCCAATTTAAAGGTCGTGGTACAGACAGCGCAATGGATACTTGTATAACTCTGCAACGTTCGTCTACTGGTTGAACTATTATCATAGTAGTAGTCACTGGACAGTACAAAGTCCGTTAGAACCTGGTTTTTCTTCAAGGCCGCTTTGATTAACACTTTGAGAATTTTGAGGACAATCACAGAAATTTGGATGATCTCATCGACGTAAACAACTTAATAGATGAATTGAATTTGTAAATGTAATTTATTTGACAAAAAGTGACCTTTACCGTGGGGTTACGAGTTGAACTTTGGTATAGGTATAAACAATTGAATCGCTAGCTAAATTTATTACCAGTTTGAAACTGAATAACTCTTCTCCATTTCTTCCGTAGATGTCGTAAGAGGCGACTAAGGAATCAGGTTTAGGTATGTTTTAGGCGACAGGCTAGCAACCTGTCCCTATTATACTACCGCTTTCATCTGTTTCTAAATCTAAAACTATGCTAGAAGTGGCTGCGAAGCATGGAAATAGTCATAATCATGGTTTTGTCTACGTCACATTTCGTGTGCTCTGCCTACCCCATTTGGGAATAAAGGCGTGATTGATTTCATGTAGAATCTTAATATCCAAAAGTTCAACAAGCGACGAATTAGCTATTTTCGTTTTCATTAGCTCATGCATAGTTACTGGTGAAATAGCTAGCTGATAGCTGGGTCCTCACTGACCAAGCGCATGATGCACGATTTTATCCCACATAAGACTAACACAACATAATTATTATCTTAACAACAACACAGACAACAACAACAACACTATTTTAGGATTGCAAAAACACAGGCAGGTTTCGTGTGGTGTTACATTTAGAATAACACTTCTCCATTCCTTTCGTGGATGTCGTAAAGGGTGACTAAGGAAATAGGTTAAGGTATATTAGGTGGCAGACTAACAACCTGACACTTTTATACCTGCCAACTCAAAAGATAAAAAAATAAGCTAGAAGTGGCCGCGACACGTGAAATAATCAAGCTTTATTCTTATAGAGTTTGGTTTCTAGTAAATACCTATTGTACTTTTGTTTTTAAAGTCGTTTATCTTATTCTTAATAAACTATCTTTTAACTGTACTTTATCTTCCTCTAAATTCGACACGCAAACTTATTTCACAACACAATCTCACATTTCGGTTCTATAACATTTCTTGCATCAAAGAATGGACTTTGATCGGCCTTTAGAAAGACGCTAAGACCCTGCCCAGAAGGAGCGAATACGCCGCGATTTTGAACGCGTTTGACTAATCATTACTGCATTTGTCACGCTTAATGAAATTACGACGCGACGTGAAGAAGCAATGTACTCCAATACGCGGCCAACTCGGTACTTCTGGACAGGGCCTAAGAACCGGTCAGTTCACACCAGACAGGTTCAAAGTCCGTGACAAAACCGGTTTGTTTCTTTAGTTAAGACTCGTCATAGGTTAGCAAATTGGCCAGTCATTCTGACTGGGACTATTTTACGTAAACAGTTAGTGTACTTCTAATGTGTAATTTACGAGCGGGTATGTCGCAATGTGCAATCTACGGACTTTGGACTGGAAATAAACAACTGGTATCATGTTCTGTTATTTATAAAGGTTTTATCTGGAATAGGAGAACAAACATCGATAAGAGAGCTTAGTGGTGCTATCTGAGATTTTATGGTTCTAACCTATGGCTTAATTCTAACGGCAAAAAAACATAATTAAGGCAATAAATTCATTTAAGTACACATAATCAGCTATATAAGCCATATATACTTAAACAGGTACAGGGGTTTTTAAATATTTAAATATCGCAGCTTAAAATAAAAAAAGGTCTTATTCTAAGAAAACAACATCGGGGAAAAAATCGGCATGGCTCATCGCGTCAATTTGCTAAAGTTCATTTTATTCCTGAGTGTCCTACGGTCTTAGGATAAAAAAAAGCGTGACATCTCGAGGTAAGAGAAAAGTAGGTTAAGTTTTTAAGGACGAAAAAAAATAGTTTTGTATGGATTCCACTGCTACTTCCTGTAGGTAAATTATCGTCTTTATAATTATGAATACATCCTATGCTGCTAATTATTACGCTAGCTCGACAATTCAAAGTGGACTTTGGCCTCTGACACAAAACGTCACTTTTCCCTATAATACTAGGTGGTATTTTTCCCGTGTGGTGTCAGGATAGAATAACACTTCTCCATTTATTCCGTGGATGTCTGAAGAGACGACTAAAGAAAAAGGGTCAGTTATGCATTAGGCGACAGGCTAGCAACCTGTAATACTATCTCTTCCATCTGTTTTAAAACGTAAAATTATGCTAGAAGTAGCTGCAAAGCGTGAAAAGGTCATAATCATAGTTTTTTCTACGTCTTGTCCTATTTAGGAACATAGGTATGATTGAATGTATGGATTTATGTACGTTTTTTTTTACTCCAGCTCTTGGATCAGTACGATGTCATTTTAAATCTTAACCCTGACCTGTTTCTAGGCTTTTGTCTTTTTTCACCAGACCTGCGGCTGCCATGTCAATTTTATAATTTGATCCTTACCTATTCCCGAAAATATAAAATACCTTTTTAATTATTTTAGTCATCGGAACAGAATTATTTTGAGATGTTATTTATAAGATGAACGTGGTAGTGATAACATTAATAACATGAAAAGGGACTCAAGGAATAAGTTTCAACACTTTTTAAGATTACCTACGAAAATAAACTACACTTACTATTGCGCAGGTACCTATAGTGATTAAATTAATGTAGATATGTAAAAAAAAATTAAATCCACCTTAAGTAATTACAATACATACATCATCAAGCATGTATTCCCGATTGATATAGGCAGAGCACACGAAATAATTGACTAATCCATGACTGCTTCACTTTTCGTGGCCACTTCTATTAATATGGCATATTTTTTATATTTTCTGTTGACAAATAAATATATTAGTGACTGCTTTAATTTGAAGTAACCAAAATTCTGGAAGAGTTTTTTTCTTCTAGATTAGATTTAATAATAACTTCATTACAATTACACACATTTTTTTTCAAAATAAATAAATTTCATAATTTATAAATGTAAAACACAATTAACATAACATTATTTTACAACATTTTTCCTCATCATCAAATTGTAATAAAAATCCAATTAAACACACATTAGTCAACGTTTACATTATCAAATCATACTGTCAAACCCTATACACGTGCAACCTGTGGAGCGATTACACCAAAAGAGCTTACAGTGCTCTGCGCGTCCAGTATAACAACGCCTTTAGGAGATTGTTGGGGCTGCCTTGGCGCTGCAGCGCGTCGGGGATGTTCGCAGAGCGAAGAACTGACGGGTTTCAAGCTGTGTTGCGTAAACGGGTGGCGTCCCTGAGCGAGCGCGTTCGGGGCAGCACCAACTCACTCCTGAAGGGTATAGCGGGGAGGACGGACAGCGCCATTGTAGCGCACTGGACGTCTGTACATGTCGCTTCCAATTTTAATTATACTTTTTACTAACAATAGTTGTTTAAAATTAGATTAAGTTTTACTAACATCTTATGGATCAATTTCCGAAATAAACGTTTTCATTTCATTTCATTTCATTAATCGCCATATTCCGAAAATGAGTACCGTTTGTTGTTTAACTATCTATGATTAGCGGGTACACTATCGTTTATCTACGAATCGGTGTCTGCGAGTTCCTTAAACCCGACCCGGAGTAATAATATAATTCGCGGCCGCTCGTCGTTACGTTAGTATTCATTGAGTTGCGCGTGCGACCGGTCGACACGCAACATGATCACAATAGCAATCATCATCGTCGCTCTAGTGGCCCTCTACCTTTACAACATCAGAACCTTCGACTACTGGGAAAAGAGAGGCGTCAAACATGACAAACCAGTGCTCATCTTCGGAAACAACGCTAGGAACTACCTTATGCGGAAAAGCGTCTGCGAAATCGCAGTCGAAATGTACTGGAAGTATCCAAAAGAAAAAGTAGTCGGGTTTTTTAGATCCACCAGGCCTGAACTGGTTATAAGAGACCCTGAGATCGCGAAGCATATTTTGATAACGGATTTCACGCATTTTTATTCGCGAGGACTGATTATTAATAGGAAGTTGATTGAGCCGATAATGCGGAATCTGTTCTTCGCGGATGGGGACCTGTGGCGGCTGCTGCGGCAGCGCATGACGCCGGCGTTTACCAGCGGCAAGCTGAAGGCGATGTTCCCGCTCATCGTTGAACGAGCTGAGAAACTCCAGGAGCGTGCTTTGTCCGCTGCAGCAAAAGGACGCACCATGGACGCTCGAGACCTCATGGCCCGGTACACCACCGACTTCATCGGTGCCTGTGGCTTCGGAATCGACGCTGACTCCCTTAACGAAGAGGAATCTGCCTTCCGAAAACTTGGAGCCAGCATCTTCAACGTCGACGCCAAGCGATTCATCTCAACGCTTTTGAAACAGTTCATGCCGAGACTGTTCTGGCATTTGAGGCCGTTAGGTCATGTTGAGAAGGGGATTAAAGAACTTGTTGGTGCCATTTTACGGGAGCGAAAGTATGAGCCGTCTCCACGAAACGACTTTATTGATCTGCTAATTGAAAGTAAGAAGAAAGGAACGATGATTGGAGACTCAATAGAGAATGTCAAGCCTGATGGGACTGCTGAAACCGCGACTTTAGAAATGGATGAGGAGTTGATGGCTGCTCAAGTATTTATATTCTTTGCTGCTGGGTTTGAGACCTCTTCTTCAGCGACTAGCTTCACATTACACCAGCTTGCTCATAACCCTGAAGTTCAAAAGAAAGTTCAAGCTGACATCGACATGGTTCTCGCCAAATACGACAACAAACTTAGTTACGACGCTGTTAAAGAAATGACGTACCTGGATTGGACGTTTAAGGAAGGAATGAGGATGTTCCCTTCACTAGGGTTCCTTATCAGGGAATGTGTTCGCAAATATACAATCCCTGACGTGAATGTATCAATAGATGAGGGAGTTCGTATTTTAGTGCCTATCCAAGCGATGCAAATGGATCCTTTGTATTTTGAGAATCCTGAAGAGTTCCGTCCAGAGAGATTTAGCCCAGATGAATTTAACGCGGAGCAGAAAAGCATCTATTTGCCATTCGGAATTGGACCACGAGCTTGCATTGGTAAGTTAAAAGTTCAATACTATAACCTCCTGACGACCGGCGTAGTACATAAAATAAAATTCATTTGGAACTTTGTCTATTGACATTAAGAGCCAGTTTTGAAGTGCACATAATTTGACGCCGGTCTTCAGCAGAATAAAACAAAATTAATAATCGGAAAAAAACTGTAATTTAAGCCAATTTGGCAATTTTTTTGTCGTGTTTATGCACATGAAAGATTTTTTTAACTTGTTTGTTTCTTAAAAATGTTAATAGGTAAGTAATATTTGTTGGCCTACTTTTACTATTAAGATAAAATTCAAACGCGATACGAGTGTTTATTTATGGATCACTGACGATAAAACAGCATCAAATATTATGTTAGATAATGCCTTTGAAGTAGAATGGAAAATTTTATTTAAACACAAAAACACGGATTGGCCACCATGACAAATTCGGATGACAACAATAAATTTGCATTTACTTATCTATGATTTATTCGTCTGTTTGAATGAACTTAGTCACAGATAAAATAATCAGTCAAATGATTATGATGAAATACTTAAAAAAAAAACTATTTTTTTTTCAGGTGAAAGGCTGGGGCTCATGCAGTCACTCGCTGGTCTGGCGGCCATCTTGTCCAAGTTCACCGTGGAACCTGCGCCGGAGACGATAAAACATCCAACTGTGGAACCAAAGTCTGGTATCGTACAGAGTATAAAGGGAGGATTGCCTTTGCTTTTTAGGGAAAGGAAACAGTGAGAACAGCGAACTTTACAAGTAGATTGTAACTACTGTAAGTACCTTTATGAAATGATCTACATCAAAAACCAAGTAGATTTATAATGTTAACATTGACTCTGTAATTACATTAACATTTTAAACAACTTAAAAACGAAACGAATTATTGAAAGAAGGGAGTATATTATTTTTAATATCATAATATAATTAAAACCACATGTGTCCAAGCAATGTCAAATTAGTAACTAAATACTTAAATTTTAAAATTAAACACAAAACTCATAATGTTACTTACGTACAACTAAAAAAGTACAACACTCTTGCTATTTTTACTACTGGGTGGAAGTGTTACAAACACAAGATAAAAGTGTTTTGTAATATTTATTTATTATTATGTGATAACTTTATCTTTCTTCATCAAATGTTGACACAGACTTAATGCTACAATAACTGCAGCACCTTTATAGTCTATGATATGTCAACCTAGGTTTTAGATTTTATGTCAAATAAATATGAGTTTGTAATATTTTGATTAAGAAGGCACACAGTAAAAAGTAGGTATATTTAAGTATGTTCTATGTATATGTTGATGTGTTGGATTGTTTAGCACGGCGCATGGTATTTTGATTGTCAGTTTCCTTGAGTTAATGACATAATGATGTGGCTTGTATGTGTGACGACGTAAAAGCAATTTAGTTTTGTTCAACCTGCAGTTTTTGCTTCATTGTGTTTTTTTACATTATAATACGCATTGTACTGACTTAAAATGTATCATTTTAATTAGTCTGTTAGTAAGATTATGGAAAAATATGACACACGTGTCTTTTTGGTTTAGCAAATAATTGAGCATCGACAAAGGTCAAAGGATAGTCAAATTTCCGGAGTGGGGGCTTGTGACGTCACACCGTTATAAAAATTGTACCTATCAAAAGTTGAAGTCACTTGAAACTTAAGAGTACTGTATCCTTATCATTTCTTATTTGTTACATAAAAGAAAAAATACGTGTACAATAATTTATATACGTTGTCGGTTTAGGTAGTTAAATCAATGTAAACAATCTTGACGTGTCTTTTTATTTAAACGTACACTTTACAAATCGAAATCTTTACATTTTACAATTTTGGTATGAAAAAATCATTTACTTTCATGTGTATTTCAATAAAAAGACATGTCAAGATTGTTTATATTGTTTTAACTACCTAAACCGACAACATATAGTAATGTTTCTAACGGACTAATTAGTTTTTTTTAGTTAATTATCCAATTGTATACATTTGTTATTCAATATTTAAACCATGAGATTTAATTGAAAAGCAATGGTTTAAGTTTTAGTTTAATATATTGAAGTGTCAATTGAGTGTTATCTGCGATAAGTTGAACAATATTAGTCTTTAAGAGTTGTTTTGCGTGAGTTGTTTCGATGTGTGGGTGTGAAGTGTGGGTGTTGTTTATCTTTTATCTATTTTTATCTATTACGGTCACGAGACAATCAAATGGTCACGTTGTGATATTGACCATAAGAGCCTTAGTTTTATTAAATACAATGAGCTCAAAGTAATTCTGATTCGTTTTTTTTGTCCACATCTATTTTATTATAATTATGATGTTCCTATACCTACGTCCAGAAGCAATTTATTAACAAATATTAATAAAATAACTTTTTGCTTTATTAGGATTAGTTTATGTGCTAATTTTAGACATGATTTTACTTGTTGTAGGTAAGTATTTTAAAACAAAGGAATTAAGAACTGAATAATAAATAATCTTTAAGATATTTGCCATCAATCATTTTGACACTCCGTATAGCCATTGCTAGATTTTTGTTGAAGATTGTAGATTTTCGTTTCTTCCGTGTGGTGTCGGGTGTAGAATAGCACGTCTCCATTTCTTCCGTGGATGTCGTAATAGGCGACTAATGACATAGGTTAAGGTAAATCTTAAGTAACGGGCTAGAAACCTGTAACAATTATACCTGCCAACTCAAAACCTAAAAAATGTGCTAGAAATGGCCATGACACGTGAAATAGTCATGATTTTGTCTATGTAGCATTTTGTGTGTTCTGACTACCTCCTTTGGGAATACAGGAGTGAAATATGTATGTATGTATGGAATTAGATTCGCAACGAATTTTAACATTATGGAGATAAAAACTCCCCCGTGTGGTGACGGGTTAGAATAATAGCACCTCCCCATTTCTTCCCGTGGGTGTCGTAAGAGTCGACTCTGGGAAAGGGTTAAGTGTATCGTGGGCGATGGGCTAGCAACCTGTCACTGCAATATCACGTTTAACCATCTGGTTACCCGGAAATTGCTAAACGCGCCACTGGATTTTTAAATTCATGTGCTCTGTCTACCCCTCTTGGGAATACAGGCGTGAGAATATGTATGTATGTATGTATAAAAACTATGCCCTGCAAGAACTCCGGCAACAATAAAATGAAAAACGTGCTTTTTCTCACGCTACACTAAAGACCACCATCCACCATCGAGTCTGTTCAAAAGCGGACAGCTAGAACATCAGTCGTCTTGCATTGTACGGTACTAATGTGTAAGCCCTGTCACCCATAAATCAGAGGAGACCAGCTGAGACGGTAACGACCAGTGGACGGTGGCTTTATAATGGTCGAGACAGAAGCCGGCCAGTGAGATGCTTTTAAGATGTCTTTGTTGTTATTGTTCTAGGAAAAGTATATTATTTTGTACAGAAGTCGATCAAGTACTTCACTTTGTATTTTGTCCTCTGACCACCACCAAACTTATTTCGGGAAAAAGAGTTGATGTTTATCCTTTGTAGTTTTTATGGTTCCGTACCTAAAGGATGAACGGGACCTTATAACTGAGACTTAGATGACCGAATTTGATATTTTATCACGAGCTATTCGGTGAAGGAAAACATCGTGAGGAAACCTACACACAGCGACGAAGTAATTCAACGTTGTGTGTGAAGTTCCCAATCCGCACTGGGCCCGCGTGGGAACTATAGCCCAAGCCCTCTCATACTGAGAGGAGGCCTGTGCCCTGCAGTGGGACGTATATAGGCTGATGATGATGATGATGATGATGAGATGACCGTCCGTCTGTCTGCCACCAGTCACGGACCGTGTAGGCTAGACTGTTGAAATTTTCGTAGATTAAGGCTCAATTTACACCAGAATTGCAGCGCGGCGTAGCGGAGCGCAGTTTCAGTGTCATGGGAATTTCAACTTTATTTTCATTACAATAACACTTATTATCGCATGAGAAACTCTAACGATGCGCGCGGATGCCCGCGGATCCGCGGGAATTCCAGCGCATTCCATAAACAAAGCCGTGCGACTGCGCGAGCTGTCGCGGGAATGCCCGAGGATGCTCGAGTAGTCGCGACGGCCGCTGTCAATACATATGTCAATATGTCAATAATTATGTAAATTCCAGCGACTTCCTACGCATTCCAGCGGCTTCTCGAGCAGTCGCAGGAATCCTCGCGCATTCTCCACGGAGCGGGTCGCTGCGCTACGCCGCGCTGCGCTGCTCTTCTGGTGTGAATTGATCCTAAGTTCTATTGCCGCTATAACAATCGTAATATTTGGAAGTTTTTAGTACAAAACCCTCCAAACGCAAGACCGACTCGCACTTGGCCGGTTTTTGCAATGATCAGTCATCGTCGTGTTCGAATATTAAAGACGCAAGTTTTGTAGACATATTAATCACCTTATCAAAATCTGATAAAACTGAATTGATTAATTAATGACTAATACAATACCACTAATGACTGAATCAATTCATTGCTGATAAAGAATACAATTTACATGCTTTTATCAACGCCAATTCTTACTAACCAATTAAGATTGATTACTAATTGTTTATTTTTCCGTCAACAACGGATTTATAGGTACCTTATTTATTTATGGTGTGCTATTCTCGGAATGTTTAATATTCTAAAAAGTATAGATTATTGATATAATCAGAGAACCATCGAGAATTAATCCCCACTTTCGTTCTGTTTCAATATTATGAAGCAAAATTAACTAAATATAGATGTTCTAATTTGATCAAACGAATAAGCTTTAGAAGAAGCATTATTGATGATGAGTAGCTACTCAATTGAAAATTTCGATGGTGATTTAGCTACGAAAACAGTTTCAAGAGTTTAACTAATTTTATACATTACTATACCGACGGTGAAGTACCAAGAACTCCTAACTACGAAAACCTAATTTTTCAGGAGAAAAAAAAAACGTCTCATAGTTTCGCAAAAATCGAGTGCCGTGACTTAGTTGGTGTTGTCATTTATTATTATACGTCTAAATAACAAGAGTATTAGACCAGTGTCTTCAGCAATGATGCCAAATCAAATTTCGAGCGTGATCAAAATAAAAATCTCAAATTCGCCAAAATGTTAGTTAGGAGGTCTTGGTACTTCACCGTCGATACATTACTTAACACAAACATTGTAAGCGATGAGCTAGCATGTGGGCGATGGGCTAGCAACCTGTCACTGCAATATTATGTTTAGCCATCTGGTTACCCTGAAATTGCTAAACATGGCGCTGGATTTTTGAATTCATGTGTTCTGCCTACCCCTCTTGGGAATACAGGCGTGAGGATATGTGTGTACCTATGTATGTATGTACACAAACATTCAGGCCTATGTTTTCTAATGGGGTAGAGAAAGCACACAAAACGCTACACAGTTCAAACCATGATTGGGTAAATATTTGGGCGTTTGAACCGCTGTCATTATTTTCAACACTTTTTTTATTAGATTTATTTAGAAATTGGTATAATAAATGTGTCATATAGTGTCTATGTCTTGCAACTAGGTACACGCTAGACATTTCCAACAGTATCTGATAAAAAAAAAACTGTTGAGAATAATGATAGCGGTTCAAACGCCCAAATATTTACCCGATTACGTTTGGCATAGGTAATTTTAGGTTTAAACGTAGACGGGGTTTCGTAGAATCTATGGGATCCCACGGCGTCTCCCAACCCGGCGAGCCGTCAACGCCGGAGTGATTTTAGTGGGTATGATCTCCCCTTTCCATTCGGGAAGAGGACGGGGGAAAAAGTCCCACATAAGTCAATCCCGGGCACCTCTTTAAGACCGGGGGTACGCGTCATGCATTTCCACTCCGATAAAAAAGTTTATACTTAGATATAAAAGGTACCACAGTGACCCAATTAACCTAACCAACAAAAATTTCATTTCCGAAACAAGCCTTTTTGCCGACTGTAGTTTTTGCCAACTGTACTTCATTGTCATCCATCCTAGATTATATGCACCAGATTTCAAGTCAATCGGACCAACCGTTGAAGAGTTCCCTCCATCGGAGACAGTCCCGGCTGAGCCACCAGAAGTCTACTATCGGAATATTGTATTGTCATCCAAGTTACGAAGGTATACCAAGTTTCAGCTCAATCGGTCTATACGAAGTGGTTCAAAATCTTCCTTGAAAGATTTGTAAACATACATACAAAAGTGAAGTTAAATAAAAGCTTGTAATAACCGTGACGCCCTCGCGTCTCTCCATCCCAACTCACCCCGACACAGTGTCACAGCAAACCCTTCTACAGTAAGGTGAAGGCGAACTATATTATTAAGAGCCAGTGGAAATTTAAAAGCAGTTAATATTTTACGGGTACAGCGGGCTAATACACTCGTAGCTTGTAAGTGATCGTAATCGAAGCTTGTCGACGCGCCGTGCTGCTCGTGTGGTGTAAATTATAAGAGGATTCCGTCCTGTGTGGTGTCGGGATATAACACTTCTCCATTTCTTCCGTGGATGTCGTAAGAGGCGACAGGAAATAGGTTAGGTTAGGTACAGTTTTGGATGCATTCATTGCATTAGTTAACACAACCGTGACGATTTTTTTTTAAATGGGGTATTTAAGAATAGGCTTTAGTAACTCTTGTTTTACAACACGTGATTATTTTGTAACTATCTGTGTGATGTCGGGATAGAAAAAATCTTCTCCATTTCTTCCGTGGATGTCGTAAGAGGCGACTAAGGAAGGTTTAGGTAGGCTTTAGGAGACTAGCAACCTGTCACTATTATACTAGCTCTTCCATCTGCTTTCAAAGCGACAATTATGCTAGATGTGGCTGCGAAGCGTGAAATAGTCGAATTAAGTAAACGCTATAAATTAAGATTGTGACTAATTAGTCAATCGATAATTATCGATTAGGTATTTCCATTCCTTATCAAAAAGGAACTAGAAGCGGATCGACAATACACTTCACGAGAAATACCCAACTGATACAAGATGGTGATAAAACTTACAATTTTACCTAATATTTTGGTAAAATAATAAGTTAGTATCTTTTCAGTTTTTTCCTTGTGTTGGGATATATTTTTGTCTAAAATTTCTTTTTTGGCCAATCTTGGAACTGCTGTTTCTTATATCCTCGATTTTGCAATTTCCCGCCGGGTCCTCGCAATGAGTGTATTTTTTTTAATTGGCCATCTCGTATTTGATCAAGGCTGGCAAACTTTAAAAACGTAGAATAACGTTCATTGATAAGGTAAATGTACCAATGCTCGTCCAGACCCAATACACGGCGCTTGCAACCTTATGACATAGTAAGACAGGTGACAGATGGGTGTCGTCTACTGGGCGTTGAGGCGTCGAGCATTGATACTTTTACCTTACTCAATACAATAGTTCTTCTTAAGCCAAATCCAGCAATACGTGGTTTTTTATACAGTCCATTTTTTTTTTGAAATTTTGGGTTCCGTACCCAAAGGGTGAAAACAGGGCCCTGTTACTGAGACTTCACAGTTCGTCTGTCTGTCTGTCGCCAGGCTGTATCTCAACAACCGTGCTAGCTACGGAGGGCTCCCATACAACAAATTGATTATTTTTCAGTTTTTGGTACAGAACCTTGCGAGTCCGACTCGCACTTGGCCGGTTTTTTCTAACGTGAAAAAAATTCGCGATGATGATGATTCGCGTCATGATGGTTTCACCACTTCATTTGTCAGTCAAAAGCCGGCGGTGCCACCTGAAGGAATAAAATAGTATCTTCTATAAAATCCTTTAGTAGGTATCGGTGAGAAATCTACTTAAAGTAATCATCCATTTTAATCAACCTCCGAATGAGGAAAAACTTACAAAAAATTCAGAAAGGGTCGTTGCAAAACGACCGAAATATTGTTGCAAATAAAACGTGCTTTTACGTGATTAAATCCCGTTTAATTCCATAAAGATAGCAATTGATAACCAAGGAGAAAGACGACGAGGAAGCATCAGGATTTACAGAAATAACACTTTCAGCCAAGGTTAAACATGAAAGTTATCTTATCTACGCAAAGGAATAACCGATAGCGATGATGTCGTCTACGTAAACGCATCTCATTTTGTTCCCTAATCAGTAGGTGAGTAGCCTCTAATCACAGTAGACTTTCTCCGTTGTAGAATATATCTGTGACCCCATAATTATGTACTCTACTCTTGTCTGTAACTGATAAAGAGGATATCAAGAGAGGGTTTCACATCACCTTCCAATTCCTTAAGTCAGGGATATGTATGAAACAATTATGACATCACTAAAAAGATAGAAGGACTGCTGCTGTCAAGATTTTACGGCGTCGCGTGCTTGTTGGCTATGATGGTCTTTTCGAAACATACGTATTCCCAAGAGGGGCAGGCAAAGCACATGCATTCAAAAATCCAGGGCCACGTTTAGCAATTTCAGGGTAACCAGATGGTTAAACGTGATATTGCAGTGACAGGTTGCGAAAGCCTGGTAAAAAAATATCAAGTAAGAGTTGGACACAGGTCAAAGCACTGCAGGCTCCCCGAAGTCGTTAAAACAAGTTATATAGTTATTGCACCCTTAAACTTTTAATTGTTTTAGTGGCAGATTATGTCTGGAAAATTTTCAACTCTTTAGCTATGCATGATTCAGCCACGGTTCAGTTCAGTGACTGCCAGTTGGATAGGTAGTTCGAGAACTCGTGGCCAATATCTCTGGTGTAGTGATCAGTGGCATCTATCGTTGAGTTGTAGAACTTCTACTACAAACGTCATCTGTGTCACTAACTACAAGTTTCTACATCACGCCATCAAAGTTTCGAAGATCAGTTGCCTAAAAACTGCCAACTTTCTTTTTCCGGACTTCGGTCCAAAGGCATAACATCTGCTTGGAGAAATATCTCTCTTTTGGAGCTTTTCCACACTGGGTGGTGAGGGCGAGGTACCACAGACGCCTGGACTGTAGCGGTGGCGGAAAACAACATTGGGTGTCGCTATAGCGTGCCACTCCGCCACACCACCTCCGTTCATTCCCAGGAACGACCAGACACAAAATTTTGAATTTCGAATTACGGTCGTAGCGAGCAGTTGTTTAAGTTTCGAACCTCGCTTTGAGCTCATAACATCCACCGCCTGTAAAATCACTTAATGGGCTTCGAAGGGTTCTGCAGCGTTAATAATTCACACATAAATCTAACACTATAATCTGCGGAACCCGTTTTTGTTCGGTAATGGACTGAATTAAATAACCGCTTCGTACTTGATTGCTTATTTAGTTAGTCCGCTGTTTTGGGCGAGGTTTCATAATTTTAGTTAGTTATACTACAATGTCGACACGTGTTGACATTACCTGATAATAATTATGTTAACTTTCGATTGAAATAAATTATGCGTGTATTAATAGTAAACAAGAAGCCGAGAAGAAGATGGCGGGACGAATTGGACTCGGTTCTCTATTGGAAGGCATAAAGTTTTTTAGACTAATATTGTTTCGCATAACACTTTTCGCCGAAATTGTTTTTTGCATAATCATCATTACGCATATTTTTTAATGCATAACATTAAAAAGCATAAATACAGGAAGCATAATTGTCATCAAGACTAATGTCTATAAGCATAAGTATAAATAGGCATAATAATCAAATGGCATCATATCAATATGCATAACAGTATTATGCCAAAAAATAGTATAGTTTTGTACCAATGGCTCGTAGTAATTTTGCTATTCATACCAATCATAGGATACTTATGTATTGTTTAGGAACTAAATCGATGTCGATGGTGGTCCGCGAACTATTCCGCAATGTTTTGGCGCTTCGCGCCTGGATTTCATACTAACCTAACCTAACCCAATAATAGTAAATACATTAATACATGGTAACAATGAAACTGATTTTTTAAATTATGCTTAGTGACATTTATGCCAAATAATTATTAGTTCAAACAATAGTATGCGTAATGTGTATTCGGCCAATACAAATTAGTCCAAATGAAATTATGCTATTAGCGTAGTATGCCAAAAAAGTATTAGGCCAAAGTATTATTATGCGAAAGTACTGTTATGCCAAAATTAATTATGCCAAATCAATTATGCGATACAATATTAGTCTAAATAAAATTATGCATTCCAAGGGGATCCCATTGGACTCGTACGCGGCGGACTGGCCTGACATCACGCAAGACCGAGAGTTGTGGAGGTCAAAAGGAGAGGCCTTTGCCCAGCAGTGGGATACAACAATAGGCTAATAAAAAAAAAAAAAAAAAGTAAACAAAACCATTTGGGAAAACGGGCGTGATTTGTATTGAAATAAGTCGGATACATTGACGTCTTTATATCGATTAAACATCCAACAATAGCAAGTACAGAACAACCATTACAAAAGCGAATATATCTCTTAAGGGATCTGTTCCGCTGACCTTAGAGCGATTAACAAAACGTGAAATCAGATTAGACACAAAAAAGGAGGAAAGAAAAAACATTTACAATACTTTAAACAGAAAACTACCGTGGAACTCACTCAGTAGTACACTAGTGAACTACCTGATCTACTCACGTTTTTCATACTGAAATTAGCTCGACATGTGCGCGTCTATCCACTGCCGTGGCGCGTAGCTCCAGCTGATGGGTCACGGATTGACCAGGAACATGTCGAGCTAATTTCGGTCCAAAAAACGTCAGTAAATCCGTTTTATTGCACTGTGACTGACTCTCATGGTACTTTTATGTTTAAAACATTTCCATTCATTACAAAACCGCAACAAAACTTCACAATCAAAAAGATAGTTCACTTCCCTGTTAAATGAGGGATGCAATGAATCCCAAACTCCCTTAAAAGATACAAGTCTTTTATAACAGTGACGCGACTCAATTGTACGAAGTTCAGGCTCGCCAAGCTATTAGAGGCAATAAAAAGTTCGTCACATCCACTCGTTGCCCAAATTACGAGTTAGATGTCTCCTTGACGACTGTTTTCAGTTTGTCGCGAACACTAGTCGTGTAAGACTATTCAGTTTATTAATATGAACTCGTGGAGTGATGGCTAAGCAACCGTGGATAAGTGTTTAGGGCTGTCGTGAGGTAATAAAGTATGTCGATATTTTGGCGTTGGATCTTCAGCAGAGTTGCTGTCAGTACGAGATTTTGTTATATTAAGCTAGTGGCTCATCGAGACAACACGTTTTTAACAGTGCACTCTTACGTTGTTAGTTCTTTTATGTTAGTATCCAGTCTATTTTTGAAAATGTTCGCTGAAGGCTCATTTATACTTATTTATATTCAGTTTAGGAAGTTTATGCCACAAGCTAAAAAGTTTTTGGGTAAGAAGTATTTTCAAGGGTTGCTTAGGCTCAATTCACACCAGAAGAGCGGCGAAGGGCGGCGAAGCGCAGCGACCCGCTCGGTAGAGAAGGCGCGAGGATTCCCGCTACTGCTCGAGAAGTCGCTGGAATGCGCGGGGAGTCGCTGGAATTGGCGGGAAGTCGAAGATCTCTGGGCGGGATATTGCCAGCGGTCGCTCGCGACTGCTCGAGCATCCTCGGGCGTTCCCGTGACGTCTCGCGCAGTCGCACGGCTTCGTTTGTGAAATTCGCCAGAATTCCCGCGGATCCGCGGTCATCTGCGCGCCTCGTTGGAGTTTCTTATGCGATAATAAGTCTTATTGTAATGAAAATAAAGTTAAAATTCTCATTATAATGAAACTGCGCTTCGCTTCGCCGCCCTTCGCCGCTCTTCTGTCGATGGGCCCTATGTATAAGGGCCAAAGTGATTTTTTTCAATTTTGCTTTTTTTGCATTTTAGGCATCTATAAAGTATGTAG
>BHDV01071235.1:61817-75331 GCA_005406045.1 Adoxophyes honmai
TAACTGGCCAGCAGAGCGTACGTAAACTGCGGAGTGGACTTCCCCAGATGACGATTAAAACTTGTTCTGTGTGCGTGTAACATACAGGGGCGTAGCTACCGCCGTATCTGCCGTATCAATTATACGGGGCCCCCAGGCTAAGGGGGCCCCCAAAAGTGTTAAGAAAAAAAATGATTTTTCTTTTCTTTCCTTTGTAAAAAATCTTCTCCCCCCCCCCATAAAGGGCCCCCAAACATTTTTTTTATACGGGGCCCCGCCGATGCACGCTACGCCACTGGTTAACAGTATATTTATTAAATTACCTTAAAGTCATCGGCAAGTCGGTCGTTGCAGTTTTTGTAATTCCTAGAATCTTCTTTATTTCTCTGTTCCTTACAAGTTCGTAGTGAGCCAGGATTAGTACCCTCGTGTCGACAAATTCATGGTATAGATTGTTTACCTAAAACAGAATAAAACAAGAACAAAACCCCGCGTGGTGCCGGGTTAGAATAGCACCTCTCCCTTTCTTCCCGCGGGTGTCGTAAGAATCGACTCTGGGAAAGGGTTAGTGTATTGCGGGCGATGGGCTAGCAACCTGTCACTGCAATATCACGTTTTACCATCTGGTTACCCTGAAATTGCTAAACGTGGTACTGGATTTCTGAATTCATGAGCTCTGCCTACCCCTCTTGGGAATACAGGCGTGAGAGTATGTACAAAATTTCCTGTTCGGTATCGTCACTATTTCGGCAAACACAAACAGTAGTAGTATTCGTATAGGAATTTATGCCTTCCAATAGAGAACCCAAGGTATTATTCAACAAATTTTACCTTACATGTATACATAATTATTCTCACGCCTGTATTATCTTACCTTCTGTTTTAATATTTCCAAATAGTCATTTGACTGCCGAAATCTCTGCACCACAGATGCCACAGTGCCTCCGTACAACTTCTGCGCTTCCAATTCCACGTCGTATTTCTTACTTTCTACGAAATCTATAAACACAGGAGCTGAAAAGAGACACGATAAGGCTAAAAATATATCATTCTAATTAGTCCGTTAGATTATGGAAAATTATGATTATGAAACATCTCTTTTTCACACGTTCACGGACAGTACGTCGAGAGACGTAAACTAAAACCCTCGTGTATGTATGTATGTATTTTTAGGGAGTTTAGGACTCTGTACCGTTTTTGGCTGTAACACAAACCCGCCAGTGCCACAGCAAGCACTCAAACTGGTGCACACAAGTTACCTCTCTCAGGCACAAATTGACAGACCTCGTGTTGTGACACTACGTCTGTGGACGGACGACTCGCATACATATTCCGCCGTACAATCGCCGTGTACCACAGCGGGAACTGAGCAAAACTGAGCAATATGACATTCCGTCCCCAGACGTATTATAATGCAATTTTCTATGGGGAATTTCTGTGCCGTATCACAAAAAAATCGAAATGGTCCTGTGTCCGTGAACGTGTTAAGCAAATCTACAAGGTGAGTGTGTTAGGGCAAGTCGGTCGAGGGCGCCCTTGAGGAACGTATATCGGCAATGTTCTAAAAAGAGGCCAAATTAGAAGTTCATGAAACCCACGAGTGTGTATGACGAGAGTGATGAATGTGAGTGAACCAAGAGTATTCCAGAATCGAAGCGAATAGCGTTCTGTTGTCTCTATTGTATGTGACGTTTACGTGTTTTTGTGTTGTTTGGTTTATCAAATAATAGGCTAGACGACTAAAAAAACTATTTAGTCCGTCAGATACATAGATACTAAAAAATATTGTACACATATTTTTTTCTTTTATTTGACAAACGAAAAATGGCGACAACACAGCGCTTGAAAGTTTCGCGTGACGTCACGCCTATACTAGAGACCTTTAGGTACTTAAAAGATGGTAAACAATCTTGACGTGTCTTTTTATTTAAACATACACTTAATAAATCAAAATCTTTACATTTTACAATTTAGGTATGAAAAAATAATTTACTTTCATAATTGAATTGTATATTGTAACGATTTTCATTTTTAGACTGTGTATTTCAATAAAAAGACATGTCAAGATTGTTTACCATCTTTTAAGTACCTAAAGGTCTCTAGCATAGGTACCAATTTTACCTAGGCGTGACGTCACAAGCCCCCACTCCGGAAGTTTGATGATCTATAACTTTATCTATGTTTAGTTATTTGAAAAAAGAAAAAAACATGTGTCTCACATTTTTCGTAATCTTACTTACGGACTAATTAGAATTACATTTTTTTTTTACCCAGTCATCATCCCTATTAACTTAGATTGTCATCCTGAAATGGGGGCTTGTAACGTCCCGCCGTGGCATAAATAAATTGTATCAAGTAGTGACGTCACTCGAAACTTCAGAGCACTGTATCATCGTTATTTCTTTTATTCAAATAAAAGAAAAATACGCGTGCAATATTTTTTGTTTTTTTTGTTTACCCTTTAACCTATCTTTAGTCGCCCCTTACGAAATCCATGGAAGAAATGTAGAGATGTTAATATTCTAAATTCAACACCACGATGAATTTTACTAACCAACTTACCAAATAGGAAAACTGTATATTGACATAAATACACCATTGCTGTACATGCAAACCATTTTATCTGAGTTTTATGGTTGAGTAACAATATTGTTTTACGGTATATTTCATATTTTATGCTGTAGGAACAAGAAAATAGTAAAATGTTTGCCGTCCAGTTATCGTTCTTTATTTTTGGTAAGAAAAAAAAGTAGCATGATTTTTCAATTTACAAGACGACAATTTTTTTGTGGCATCGAGTCTGCGGCGCATAAAAGTCTACATGGATCGTTGCACTGTGCGCGGCACTTTTTGCGCGTCGTGTACATTATTGCGTATAATTCCATAGGTTCTATTTTCAGACTAAAAAGTCCGTCGCGGATAGTCTGTCGTCTGCGCAGGGTCCCGTTTTAACCCTTATAACCTTAACAACGAAATGGTTTCAGCCATCATCGTTAGTGTTGTTGAAAACCGAAAGTATGACGTGGAGGAAGAATCGCAGAAGGTGTACGGCCAAAACCTGGCCCTTGTGCTGGCCAGATTTCGAAAATCCGCTGACTACTTGAAATTACTGTCTGAGAAGGTATATACAGGGTGACCGGTTTACCGTAAATATTTAACCAGCCCCCCCGTATGGTGCCGGGTTAGAATAGCACCTCCCCCTTTCTTCCCACGGGTCTCGTAAGAGTCGACTCTGGGAAAGGGCTAGTGTATTGTGGGCGATGGGGTAGCAATCTGTTTACCCTGAAATTGCTAAACGTGGCACTGGATTTTTGAATTCATGTGCTCTGCCTATCCCTCTTGGGAATAAAGGCGTGAGAATATGTATGTATGTACGTATGTATTTTAACCAGTGGTCGGGTATAAAATATACGTCTCTTAACTGTGGACGAAGTAGGGATGTGGGCTATGGAGAGATGTGGACGAAGTGGGGATGTGGGCTAAGGAGAGATGTGGACGAAGTGGGGATGTGGGCTAAGCAGAGATGTGGACGAAGTGGGAAAGTTTACTAAGTGGGCATGTGGACGAAGTAAGAATGTAGAAGAAGTAAGAATATAGACGAAGTGAAAATGTTGACGAAGAGGGAAAATTTACTAAGTGGGCATGTGGAGAAAATAGGAAAGTATACGAAGTGGTAATGTTTACGAAGTAGGAATGTAGACGAAGTTGTAATATTTACTAAGTAGGAATGTAGACCAAGTGGGAATGTTTACTAAGTGGGCTTATGGACGAAGTGAGAATGTTGACGAAGTGGGAAGTTTACTAAGTGGGTATGTAGAGGTAGTAGGAATGTAGACGAAGTGGAAATATGGACGAAGCGGGAATGTGAACGAAGTGGTAATGTGAACGAAGTGTGAATGTGAACGAAGTGTGAATGTTGACGAAGTGGTAATGTGAACGAAGTGTGTATGTAGACGAAGTGGTAATGTGAACGAAGTGAGGATGTAGATAAAGTGGTAATGTGAACGAAGTAGGGATGTGGACGAAGTGGGAAAAAGTAGGGGACCTAAGTGTTTTAATTCAACAATTACTAACACTGTGTCTGTTTCAGGCAAAGGAGTTGCAGCAAGAGTTTGTAGATATATTCGCACAAGTGTGGCAGTTTCACAAGACCCGGATGACTAGCTACTTGCAAGCGCTGATCGGGGTCAACACCATGACCACTGCGGAGGAACCGACCCCCGGGAAGTAAGTCATCATCAGATGACTAGGGATCATCATCATCATCATCCAGCCTATAAACGTCCCACTGCAGGTCACAGGCCTCCTCTCAGTATGAGAGTGTTGGGCTATAGTTCCCACGCGGGCCCAGTGCGGATTGGGAACTTCACACACATTGAATTGCTTCGTCGCTGTGTGCAGGTTTCCTCACGATGTTTTCCTTCACCCTAGCTCGTGGTAAATATCAAATTCGATATCGCACATAAATTCCGAAAGATTCAGAGGTGCGAGCCCGGGGTTTGAACCCACGACCCCCTGCTTGAGAGGCCACAGGTCGAACCGCTGGGCAACCACGGCTTCATGCTAGTACTATTCTTATACTAGTGACGAAGCTATAATAATAAACGCTCATTTATTTTTAGTAGTTACAGAGCTTTAAAGAAAAAAGCCGGCAGAAGACAGGACGTTACTGAAATTAGTCCCGAAATACAAATAAAGATAGATCGGATCGACAAATATGAAAGAATAACCGGTGTGTCCAGTGTCAAGGAGAAAAACGAGTACAAGGACCTGGGATTTAAATACGTCGGGTAAGGGTTACACATACATACAGATGTAGTGAGAAACTATTTTCCTTCGTAAATGTTCGGAAAAGTTTGTATTTATCGTTTTATTACTTAAAACAATTACAATTATTATTTAAAACTGGTTATTTACCATATATTTTACGGAATGAATTCCCTTTAAAATAGGTACCGAAGCTATTTGAGAGAAAACGATAAATACGAACTTTTCCGAACATTTACGAAGGAAAATAGTTTCTCACTACATCTGTACATTATACTATCGAACCAACTGATTCCTGACCCATCGCAGAACGTTGTCACAATAAACGTCATAAACATTTCCTTTGTCAAGCCATGCAATGTCGCTATGACGTTCACTGTGAATAGATTCTATGGTGGGTCAGGAATCAATTGGTTCGATGGCATACATACACTAGCTTTTGCCCGCGGCTCCGCACGCGTTAAATTCGGGGTATCACAGAAGAGATAGCACTCATACCAATTTATAGCTTTCTACATTGAAAACTTCCACCCCTCATTTTAGGAAAATGGGGGGTTTTGAAGAGACAAAATGTAGCCTATGTCACTCTCCATGCCCTAATCTATCTCTACCTAAATAATCAAGTCAATCCATCGCTCCGTTTAGCCGTGAAAGACGGACATATTATATTGGTATACGGAACTCATCATTCCCACTTCGTTCCACAAAGTGACAATGGGACGAAATTCAAATTCAAAACTTACATACCTAATATTTACGTACAAGCACGCCTGTGTTTCCAAAGGGATAGGCAGAGCACAAGACACATGACATAGACAAAACCATGACTATACCACGCTTCACAGTTACTTGTAGCATAAATTTAATCGTTTTTTAGTTTAAAAAAAAAATGAAAGCTAGAGGATGGTCGGCAATCGACCTTAAATATTTTAACAGTTACATGCGTCTAAAAACCCCTGAAAATAAACAGTTTCCAATTCATATGTAAATTGATCTTGTAGGAGACAAATATTTCATCGCTTTTCAAGTCGATGCGCTCATTGATACCTACATAAAATCACGCCTGTGTTCCCAACGCCTGTGACCACTGGTTAAAATTTGCACTGTCAATTAAGGTAAATGTACCAATGCTCGACGCCTCAACGCTCAATAGATGACACCCATCTGTCACCTGTCTTACTATGACATACTCGTAGGGTTGCAAGTACCAAGTATTGGGTCAGTGTCGAGCACAGGGACGTTTACCTTATGTCACCACAAGGTGCCTGTACAAGCAGTCCACAATACAGAGAGTTTATTTAGGTCAGCCATTCTCAAAGTGTGTTCCGCGGAACCCCAGGGTTCCGTGATGTCCGTGATGGGGTTCCGCAAGAATTCAGAAAAAAAACAAAACGCCATTCTCTGATCGAAAGTTTTGACGCGGCGAATACATGGACGGACGGGTGGATAAATAATACTTTTAAAAACTGCTGTTTTTTTTGTAGGGTTCCGTCAAGTGTTTCGCTTTCCAAAAGGGTTCCGTCACTAAAAAAGTTTGAGAAACGCTGATTTAGGTCATTCGCAAGTTTATACGGTTTTTTTTTTCAGGGATGCTATACACATGGTCATCGACAAGATGTGCGTGGAGGGGGAAGTGGAGGTGAAGAGCACGCGAATGATTGACGGGCGGGCGGGGCTCCGCATGAGGACCACCACGGAGCACGCCAAGGACCACCGGGTAAACTTACACTATACTCTGGGGGCGTTCCACATGGCGCCCACAACGATTGTATCGCCCTCTTCAGCGTTCCCCTTGGCGCCCGTGGTCGTTGTGGGCGAATCGTTCGACGTCACAGATGACGTCATTGCTCGCGACCACGTCGCGCCCACTTCGCCCGCAAAATGTAGGTGGGTCGGCGTGGGCTTTCACCTAAACGTCACCTGTCACGTGACACATGTCATCAGATTTTGATGAATTTACTGAATCTCATTCGTTTTGCGTAAAATGCTACCAGAAATTAACGGGAATCCCTGTTTAATTAAATTTTGCTCCGATCCATGGGAAATATTTACTAATATAATAACCCCCAAACGTGCACGTTTTCTCTATGTCGCCATATTGGAAGCCCACGGCGCTCAAAATTTGCGTTGCACTTGAAACACTCGCTCACAACGCCCGCGGCGTTTTTTCACAAGTGGAATGGTAGATTCTGCGGTCGTGGGCGAGGGCGTTGTGGGTCCCAGGTGGAACGCGCCCTCTGTCGGTTTCGGTTTAGGTAGGTACTTAATTAAATGTAAACAAACTTCAGTTGTCAGAATTGACAGATTTAGGCTCAATTCACACCAGAAGAGCGGCGAAGCGCAGCGACCCGCTCGGTAGAGAAGGCGCGAGAATTCCTGCGGCTGCTCGAGAAGTCGCTGGAATGCGCGGGAAGTCTAAGATCTCTGGGCGGGATACTGCCAGCGGCCGCTCGCGACTGCTCGAGCATCCTCGGGCATTCCCGCGACATCTGGCGCAGTCGCACGGCTTCGTTTATGGAATTTGCTGGAATTCTTATTGTAATAATATTTCGATAATAAGTCTTATGGTAATGAAAATAAAGTTAAAATTCTCACTGAAACTGCGCTCCGTTTCGCCGCACTTCGCCGCTCTTCTGGTGTGAATTGAGCCTTACGTGTAGTAAACTTTTTATTAAAACACATACATACATACATAACAATCACGCCTGTATTCCCAAATGGGGTAGGCAGCGCACAAAACGCTACATAGACAAAACGAGGACTATTTTACGTTTTGTGCCAGCATTTTTTTTTATATTGAGGTTGCAGGTACAATAGTGACAGGTTGCTAGCCCGTCGCCTAAAATATACATACATAGGTACATACATACAATCACTCCTGTGTTCCCAAATAGGATAGGCAGAGCATACGAAACGTGACATAGACAAAACTATGATTATGATTATATCACGCTTCGCAACTACTTCTAGCATAGTTTTAGGTTTGAAAATAAACTGAAGAGGTATAATAGCGAGTGGTTGGTACCTATACCTTAACTGTTTAGGTAGTTAAAACAATGTAAACAATCTTGACATGTCTTTTTGTTGAAATACACAGTCTAAAAATGAAAATCGTTACACTATACAATTCAATTATGAAACTAAATGATTTTTTCATACTTAAATTGTAAAATGTAAAGATTTCGATTTATTAAGTGTACGTTTAAATAAAAAGACACGTCAAGATTGTTTATATTGTTTTAACTACCTAAACAAATAGGTATAAACCTATTTCCTTAGTCAGCTCTTTCAACATCCACAGAAGAAATGGAGAGGTGTTATTCTATCCCGACACCACACAAGAACAATTACTAATTAAGTACTAATTTTTCAGGTTACCAAAGAGCCTACCACCACTCCATTCGATGACTCCAATGAGGATGAAATGAGAAAGAAAGCTGAATAAAATAACAAAAAACAATACTTATGCATTTTTATAGAACCCATATACTTACTACTACTTACGCCCGAAGGTTAACTGGCACAGATCCCCTCGGGGATAAGTTCGCCTTTGTACATAAACCTGCATTTTGTTTTCTTGTTTTTTGTAATTGTTTTTATATGCTACAAAGACTCATACACTACAATACAATACTACTTACATACATACATACATACATAACGCCTGCATTCCCAAATGGGGTAGGCAGAGCACACGAAACGCTATATGCACAAAACCAAGGCTATTGCACGTTTCGTGGCCAATTCTAGCATTTTTTTAAGTTCTGAGTTGGCGGGTATAATAATTTCAAGGTTGGTAGCCAGTCGCTTAACGTACGGTAGGTACGTACAATACATACATACATACAATCACGCCCTTATTCCCAAAATAAATGGGGTAGGCAGAGCACACGTAACGTTACATAGACAAGTCACGCCCATTTCATGTTCCGTGGCCACTTTTAGCATAACTTTAGATTTAATAAACAGATGAAAGAGGTATAATAGTGACAGGTTGCTAACATGTCGCCTAAAGTATATACGTTAACCTATTTCCTTAGTCGCCTCTTACGACATCCACTACGGAAATGGAGAGGTGTCATTCTAAACCCGACACCACACAGAAAGTGTCCTTTTTAAGGTTCCGTACCCAAAGAGTGAAAACGGGACCCTATTACTGAGACTTCGCTGTCCGGCCGTCCATCCGTCACCAGGTTGTATCTCACAAACCGTGCCAAATAGACTGTCGGAATTTTCACAGATCATGTATTTCTATTGCCGCTAAAACAACATATCGTCGGGGATAGTGCAATACTGCGTAACTATAGTAGACTAGCTTTCCGCCCGCGGCTTCGCCCGCGTGGAACTCGGTTATATTGCGGTATAAACCACAACTACGAGTATAAGAAAACATATATTATCGTTTCAAACGACACACAGCGCCATCGATCTATCATCTATCGATCGGTTATCGATTGATATCGATCTATCATCGATCTATCAAGCAAACTATATTTTTGTTTTCCCTCGGGTACATAAATTTTTTCCGGGATAAAAAGTAGCCTATGTCATTCTCCGTGCCCTAAACTATCTCTACCTAAAAAATCACGTCAATCCATCGCTCCGTTTAGCCGTGAAAGACGGACAAACAAACACACTTTCACATTTATATATTGGTACGGATTTGTTTAGGTAGTTAAAACAATATAAACAATCTTGACGTGTCTTTTTATTTAAACGTAGGTACACTTTATAAATCGAAATCTTTACATTTTACAATTTAGGTATGAAAAAATCATTTAGGTACTTTCATAATTGAATTGTATAGTGTAACGATTTTCATTTTTAGACCGTGTATTTCAATAAAAAGACATGTCAAGATTGTTTACATTGTTTTAACTACCTAAACAAATCTACTATAGCACTATCCCCGACGATATACATACATACATACATACAATCACGCCTGTATTCCCAAACGGGGTAGGCAGAGCACATGATATACTATCCCCGACGATATATTTACTAAAAACTAGCTTTTGCCAGCGGCTTCGCCCTCTTTAAGAAGTATTATTATTAATAACATTTTCATCCCCTATTTCATCCCCTTAGGGGTGGAATTTCTCAAAATCCTTTCTTAGCGGGTGCCTAAGTCATAACATCTACCTGCATGCCAAGTTTCAGCGCGTACCGTCCAGTGGTTTGGGCTATGCGTTGATAGTTCACTATGTCAGTCAGTCAGGCACCTTTGAGTTTTATATATTTAGATGGTTAGGGCTCATAATGTCCCACTCGCAAAATGCCCCTTTGTCCCTTTCGCAAAAGGTCCCTTTTATAAATGTCCCATTCTCAAAACGACCTCTCTGCAAAATGCCCCGTTCTCAAAATGTCCCGTCACATAAATTACGCCCCGTTCGCAAAACGTCCCTTTCTCAAAATGTCCCGTTCGCAAAATGTCCCTTCCGCAAAATGTCTCGTTCTAACCTATCGAGTTTGGGTTCATTTGATTCGTTTCAATGAGGTACAGTCGGACATAATAGCTTATACCAAACATGTAATTTTTCACAGAGACTTGTTTCTTTATTTAAACAAGAATTTTGCAGGCGGGACATTTTGCGAAAGGGGCTTTTCAGAAGGGCCATTTTGCGAAAACAATGGGACGTTTTGAAGAAGGGACGTTTAGAGAAAGGGACATAATGAGATTGGGGTATTTTGCATAAGGGACCATTTGAGAAAGGGACGTAAGTGGTGGAGGGACATTTTGCGAGTGGGACATTATGAGCCCTAACCATTTAGATATAGCCTAAGATCCCGCCATACAACGACCTTCACCGAGCTGGTTAATGGATCAAGCACGTTTTTATGTAATTTAATATATCAAAGAATATATTGCATACGGGTTGCCTAGCAATTTTCAGTACAGAATAAAAAAAAAAAACTGTTTCACCAGCTTGGTTAATGGATTAATTTTATACCAATCGAAAGTATGCAGCCCGTAGCAGGTATATGCAAAAGTTAGGTTGCCTATGTTTTTCCTGTAGCTGTAGCAGATCGGTGCAAATTACTAGTATCAATTTACCTGTTCATACCTGGCAACCCAAGGGTTATGACAGGAAAAAAATAGGCAACCTCACTTTTTCATATACTATGGACTGCATACTTTCGAGTGGTATAAAAATTATCCATTAACCAAACTCGTGAAATATAGTTTTTTTTTATCCTGGACTGAAATTTGCTAGGCAACCCATATGCAATATATTCGTTGATATATTAAATTACATAAAACCTGTGTTTGATCCATTAACCAGCTCGGTGAAGGTCGTTGTATGGCGGGATCTTAGACTGTGCTTAGGCTAATAAAATAAAACAATTATTTACGGGGGTCTCCCATACAGCATCGTGATTTTTTCATGATTAAAATAAAAAAACAAGGCAGCAAATCCTCTTTAATCGTCTTCATAGATACCCCTCTTACCCACCATGGGTGCTGGTGTTCTCCCATAAGATTTATAAATGTTCATAACAGGATTACTATCCTTCTGTCTGCCAATTTTATTCTTAAACCCACTTATCTGCGGTTTTATCCGGGGTTTCGGGTCATATCGTATCGTAACGTATTCTTCTTTCTTTGGCTCTCTTCTTGGTTTGAACTTGGGTTTCTCTTCTTCTTCTCGTTTGTCCCATTTATTTCGTGTGTCAGGATTTTCCCACCTGGTGGTTTTGGTTTCCGATTCCCATCGGCTGGTCGTCCTGTCCGTCTTGTCCCACCGATTCGTTTCCTCCTCGGACTTTGGCAATCTTCTAGTAGTCTCCTTCGATTTGTCCCATCTATTCTCTTTCTTTTTGGTGTATTCTAAAGAGTCGTTCAAGTCAAACATGGATCCTTTCTTCTTCGGACTTTTGAATGTTTCAACGCTTTTTTTCACTTCATCAGAGTATTTACTTTCTTTCTTGTTTTTCTTCCCTTTCTTCCCTTTTTTCTTGGGTTTATATGTTTCTAAACTCTTTATACTCTCGTTAGATAGATCTGCAGACCTAGCATTAGCTTTGAAGTCTATTATAGTTACTCTTTTGTCATCATCTACTATTTTGTCATCTTCTACTCTTTTGTCGTCTTCCACACTTTTATCTGATGAATCTTTTTTAACAATACTCTCGTCAACGTCTGCATCACGAATATGGTATTTAAAGCCAGCTGTCCTCAAAGCATCTCTGAGGTTTTCACTTTCGGTAACTTCTGATGAATACGAAACCATTTTCGTAGTATCCAGATTATCAGTAGCGGTTGGTTCTTCTGTCTCATCTGTCTTCTGTTCTGGGAGTACTTGTATTAGTTGAAAGTCTCCTTCTTTCTTTTCTTCTTTTGCTTCTTCTTTTGCTTCTTCTATATTTTCCTTGATGTTTTTGTCGTCTTCGCGGAATTGAGTCGTCATGCTTGGTACGTTTTCTTCTGTGGGGTTTATGAAAGGGTATTTATTTACTACTTAATACTACTAGCAATTCAGAAGGGTTCCAACTAGTGTCCGACCGAAGCTTCGGCTTCGGCTTCGGCTACCTTCGGCCAAAAAATCCACTTTCGGCTAAACCTTCGGCTTCGGCCAAAATTTGGCCGAAACTTTGGCTGAAGCCGAAGGTTTGCAAGTTGTGATTTGAAATTTGACGAACGATGCCAGAGCGCGAGGGATAGTGCGCAGCGCTTAGCAGAGCAGCGTTTCACCGGCCCGATAGCATTACTTGTAGTTAATTATAAAAAAATACTGACAACACATAACATAACAACAAAGTCACATTTGTTTTAGAAGCGAAAATTGCGCATAATTTACTGCCGTTTTTCTTATTTACTATTAGCAAATTATCGTATTTCTTAGGGCCAACATGGGGTCAACACACCTTCGGCTTCGGCTTCGGCCGAAGGTTTTGATGAAAACCGATTAATCGGCTTCGGCTTCGGCTTCGGCCAAAATTGTACCTTCGGTCGGACACTAGTTCCAACTGAACATTATTGTCGGTCCGTGGGGTGAGCTTGTTGCGGCCGTTGCGGGGCTGTTTGGCCTCTGGCTTTTCATAGATACATACATCGCAAAACCATGACCATTTCACGTTACGTGGCCACTACCAGCATATTTTTCTAGGTTATAGTTGGCAGATATCATTGTTCGATATAAAATACTATTTCTTCCGTTCCTAACTATTTCATATCATTGTTAAATATAGCTGTATTGGTTCAGTTGTTAAGAAAATTTAAGCGCTGACGTAGTTACATGTAATCTATATTGTTTACATTTCACTTTAGTTCTTTTCAGGTGGTTATTGAAGCGTTACTAAATATGAATATTAATTGGGTATCTGCTTAAATTACTTTTAATAATGTTTGAAGTTTTGTTTATTTTTTACTGAAAAATGAAAGTGAATCGACGGAAGTCTCAACTTTATAAACACATAGGTACATACACCACGCCTCTTTTTTCCAATGGGGTAGGCAGAGCAAACGAAATGCGACAAAAAAAATCATGCCTATTTTACGATTTGTTGCCACCTCTAGCATAAATAATAGGTTTAAAATAGATGGAAGAGATACAATTTGACAGATTGGTAGCCTGTCGCCTAAAATATAATTAAACTTATTTCCTTAGTGGTGCCAGGTTAGAATAGCACCTCCCCCTTTCTTCCCGTGGGTGTCGTAAGGGTCGACTCTGGGAAAGGATTAGTGTATTGTGGGCAATGGGCTAGCAACCTGTCACTGCAATATCACGTTTAACCATCTGGTTACCCTGAAATTGCTAAACGTG
>BHDV01071235.1:81216-126257 GCA_005406045.1 Adoxophyes honmai
CTTGCTTTGATTAGTAGATAGTGTGGTATGTCACAGTGGCATTTCTTGTAAAATAAAAAGATACAAAGTGGCACAGTTATCAAATTCTTTGACTGTACCTACTTACCCAGAGAAACGAATAAGATATAACAATACATATTCTACGACTGCATGTTACTAGTAAATGGAATTATTCTACATTCTTATCGTGAAACGATATTAATCTCAGAGCGTAACCAAACAAATAAAATATGTAGTGAAAGAAAATCAAACACATGCGCTGCAGTTTTTTATACGTCTGAAATTCATTTAGCATTGCACTTTTTAGGCGCAGCGTAGATGACAGACTTTTTGTGCGATCTATTCTGCGGCGCACAAAAAGTCTGCATGGATTGTATGCATTGTGTGCCGGACTTTTTGTGCGTGTGCTTTACTGCATACCTATAATTTCATAGGTTCTATTTTCACAGATTAAAAAGTGCGTCACGGGTCTGTCGTCTGTATAGCACCTTGCTTCCGTAACCAAAGGGTGAAAATGGGACCCTATTAGGGGGCGTCCATAAATTACGTGAGGTGTTTAAGGGGGGGAGGGGGTCGAGTCAAATCTCATGTAATCTCACGTTGGGGGGAGGGGGGGTCACGGCAAATACCACGCATTTTTTTCTGGTTTGAAACAAATAAAAAAACCACTATTTTGGTCCATTTAATCCAGATGCCTAAGGTCTTAAAAACCGAAGTGAGGACGTGGATGGCGCTTTACATTTGGCACTTCATGAGTATCCGAACGAAGAAAATTATAAGTTTTTTTTTTAAGTTTAGTCATTCGCTTTACTTTTTCTTTTCAAATAAATATGTTTTTTTCTTTTTACAATAGCAATTCAACGCGTTTACGTAACAAACCCACATTTTGAAAAATCTCACGTGAGATTTGGGGGGTGGGGGAGGGGGTTCAATAAAATCTCACGACATCTCACCAGAGGGGGGAGGGAGGGTCAGAAAATTGAAAAAAACCCCTCACGTAATTTATGGACGCCCCCTTACTGACGTCGCTGTCCGTCCGTCCGTCGCCAGGCTGTATCTCAACCGTGCTAGCCAGACTGTTGAAATTTTCGCAGATTATGTATTTCTATTGCCGCTATAACAACAAATACTAAAAATAAAATAATTATTTACGCGCTCTCATACAACAATTGTGAGTTTTGTACCTAGTGTTTTTGGGTTGATACAAATAACGGTACCGACTAGACACTTGAAGTATTCACAGAACATTCAATTGTATATATACTTTAAGAGTAAATAATTGAATTAAAATAAAACAAGTAGTTAAAGAGTTCTCTCTTACAAAAATCGTGTTTTTTGCAGTTTTTGGTATGGAACCCTTCTAGCGCGAGTCCGACTCGCACTTGGCCGATTTTTATTCTAACTTTAAACCAAAAATTTCGCTAAAGGTTGCTACGAAACGTGAAATAGGCATGGTTTTGTCAATGTAAAATTTTGTGCGCTCTGCCTGCCTCATTTAGCAAGTGATGTGTGTAAACAAATCTATACTTCGTTTCTTAAGATGTGGTACCGGGTTTGAATAGCAACTCCCCCTTTCTTCCCGTGGGTGTCGTAAGAGTCGACTCTGGGAAAGGATTAGTGTATTGTGGGCGATAGGCTAGCAACCTGTCACTGCAATATCACGTTTAATTATCTGGTTACCCTGAATTTGCTAAACGTGGCACTGGATTTTTGAATTCATGTGCTCTGCCTAACCCTCTTGGGAATACAGGCGTGAGGATATGTATGTATGTTGCTTAGGAATCCTAAGGACAGCAAATAAGACTAAATGATTATTTTTTATAATTTATTTAACTTAAGATCTACTCACATTTTATTCAATATATTTCCTTTTAACATAATAAGGTCGCACGCGTCACATAATTATTGTCTAATTTTAGTTTCCATAAAAATTATGACATTTTGTAAATGCAATGTGGAATACAATTCTAGAAAAGTAAGTGGTCCTGTAAAGCGTCATCAAAAATTTATGTGATCTTAAATTATGCGAACCTATTAATATCCCGAAAGGAAAACCTTGGCTTAGTTCGAAATCAGTTCTAAAACACCATCAAGTGAAATCGGAAATCAGCAAACTATCAAACGTTTTAACATAGGTTTATTTCATATAGTTAAAATAAATCTAAAATTATAAACAACTATTTACAACTTATGGAGACCTAGTAAGCGTACTTCTCGAATTTTCATATAATTCGGAATAAGTCGAAATCCATGAATTTTAGTGCAAACAAAATTATGCCAATCGCTTCTATCACACTAAGAAGCTAATCTGCTTCAAGCAGAAAGTGTGACAAAATGTATTCTTTTCGAAACAATAAAAACAAAAATACTTTTGTCGGTTGACTTGAAATAATTCAGCCAAATGAAAAAAAAACTAAAACCATTATTTCGACTTATAATAAAATTATATCTGTGTACTTAACATGTTAGTCATAATCTCTTATTTTTATCAATAATAAAATATCTTCTGTTAACTTAAAATAAGAAAGCGTAATAATTATATTGCCTTGAAGAACAATTTTTTATATCACTTTTGTTTGCTACATTTATAATTCACTAGCTCCAAAACTCTCAGATCGCTTTTACTTGTCACATAATTATACAAACTTAGAAAATTATAATTATGGCAAACAAAATTATGAGTAACCTACAAAACACATTTAGCATAATTATATTACGTACTTAAAATTAATATTTACAATCTTGGGTTAAAACGGCACTTTTTTTTAATTAAAGCTCGACTCCGTATTCTACAGGGCAGAAGGAAAAGAACGGTTTGTGTGACTACCCGCATTTCATTTCAAATTTTAAATTACACCACGCCTGTGATTGTCAAACACTTCTAACTTAAAATAGGTGAGATAAATAAAAAAAATCGAGTTATTCTGTCTGTTAGATAATTTAAACATATGTATGACTGCTGAAAAATGAACGTTTTAGTATAATTTCAATTATGACAGGTAAACGTTAGACCGGTCTAAACTTTATGCTATTCGAATAACTCAAAAAAATAATTATGAAGACATAAATGGATATATAAAGCTCTAGGAATAAAATTATACATATTTATCTGAAATGAAATGCAGATTAAGTCTTGTGTAAACAAATTATGGATTATGAAATTAGAAGACAAATCCACGTTTCCAACGTTGCTTTGTTTCAGTTTAGATAAAGGATGTACTTAAAAATATGATTTTGTAGTTTCATTAAATTTTGTACCAGATTTTCTCTTTGTTAATTTTGACATCTTTCAGTCTGCATATGTTTGGTTGGGTGATTTACTAAATATAAAAAGCCACTTGAGTCAGTAACAAATTATGTCAGATCTGAGCACATAACAGAACTAAAGCTGTTTTTCAAAGTCATGTGGCTATTTTTTGAGTTTAATTAATAACCTGAACCAGAATTTTTAGTATTTCCAGAATAACAAATTAACGAAATAACATCTGACCATGAGACTAACATCAATTTCAAACACTGAATTACCTAGATTTAAAACCTATATTGCGTAGTCAGTTAACTTAAACTAAAACTAACTATAGGTGGGATATAATTTTTATAGCCTATTTTTGTACTAAAAACTTAGTTTTTTTAACAATAATATGGCATTTGTTTGTATTTACAATTACGAGGTGATCATTCGAGCTTTTCAACAGTCTCATACATCACTACCTTGAAAATTAGCCTTGTATGAATCAGTTATAGATTTTGAACTTAAGATTTGTAAAATTAGCCTTGCACGAATCAGCTACAGATTTTGAACTTGAGACTTGCTATTTTTGTAATAGATAACTAAAACATGTATCAGAACGTTCAGCCATTTATCTAGGAGTGTTGAGATATACGAGGTTGAATGGCTCGAAGATCTACCAACTAGCAACCGCTTTGGAAGTAACTAGAAACCACAGATAGTGCAACATGATTTTCCATCGTAGCTTTTAAAGCGTTGTAAGTGTGGACTCGAGCCAATAAATGTGGTGCGTTACGATGGGAATTAAAAAAACCGTTGTACATTTTTTTTTTTTCTCAAATTCGAAAATAAATGGTTTTTCTACTCAGAATTAAGGGCACAATCGTTATCAATAGTTAAAAAAAAATCCCGTTAATATTTTTGTACACTTACGGCGGTCACAAAAGTAAATCACAATATTTTAATAAAAAAATTGGGATTTTTTTCTCATGGTTCTAAGGCCTCTTTAACGGAGATGGGGCTTAATAAATGGTTTTTTCTTTATTTCTTCCTTTCTTTAAATTTTAACAGAAATCAAGGAAAAGAGGATGGACAACTTTTTATAATAGCCCATAGTACACAGAAAAATGTCATTCATTTGATGCAAAAGGGTGGGAATTCAGATGCCATAGTTCAGTTTTTCCGATTAAAAATAATTTTGTTCTATCTTTACATTTTTAGTTACTTCCTCTATTATAATATTAGGGTAAAGCGGCATCAGTAACGGACACTTTTCACAAACAAGATATTTAAATTAAAAAGTTTACAACGCTACGGGATATAGTCTAAGGGTGTTATAGACCAATCAATCGTCGATCGACGGTAGATTGGAATAGTCGACGTCGATAGTTTCTACCAGATCAATCGATAAACGCGTCCTTAATTTTGAAAGACGTCACGTTTAACCATCTGCTTACCCTGAAATTGCTAAACGTGGCACTGGATTTTTGAATTCATGTGCTCTGCCTACCCCTCTTGGGAATACAGGCGGGAGAATATGTACGTACAGTATTACCGAACTAATAATTCCTCTGGACATACCTGCGCAGTTGACGAATTTTGTGACGCGGGAAACTTCGATCTACCAATGATAAAAAAGATTTTAAACACTCGAGTTTTGATTGGTTATTGATTGATGTCACAGACAGATGACTCATGACATATGTCCAGGCTGGCGTAACTAGGAACAAAAAACCTTTTCTATGGACTTTGGGTGCAGATCATTACCATCATACTAAAACAAAACGTCAGTACAGTTTATTATTAAACGGTTTTACATGGCTTACAGTATTACCAAAAAAATAATAATGATAAAAGAGACTTTCGCGCGCTAAACTCTTGCGTTATTTTTGGTTATCAATTTTATCAATATCGATAATATACACAGATATCGTTGTGCCACCCTAGTTTGGTTCGTCATGTTGGTAATGATCAGACACCCAAACTGATTCCATTAGCTAGTTTGGGCGTCCTGACTCTTAAAACGTTCGGCTACTCTCGGATATCGTTCTGTCCCTCTCGGCGCAGACGGTAACAGCCGATCGGATTTATTTTCTTGGGAAAGCTGTATGAATGTATTTTGAAACAAACTGATGGAATATAGTCGTTAATCGATGAGAGTCGACCGGTGCCATCGATTAGCAATCGATCGGTTAGTCGACCAGTATCTGTCGATCAATTAAAACTACCACACCAGTACATCTACTTCAATGACCGATGACCAATAGATCGAACGAATTTTAGGTGAATAATTCATTCGATTGGTTTCAACTGTCATTACTCGATACCATTTGTTTCAATTTTAAAGAGTGGATTTGAACCTGTCAAATTTAAAATGTTATTCCGAACGCATTAGACTATATCCCGGCTGGTGTTTGTTAGCCAACTGTCCATTACTGGTGCACTTACCCTAGGGATACACACAGAAGAGCGGTCTTTAGATGTTAAAAGTTCTGTGCGAATGAAGAATTATTGTTGCAAAAAATCGCTATAGCGTTTTCTTTGCAAATTATATACGGACATACAAAGTGACAACTAGTTCACTGTAATATATTTATGGGAGACCAAGGGTGTCCACTGGGGTTCCCTCAGGTATCCACGGGGTCCACTGGGGCTCCCTCTGGTATCCACAAGGGTCCACGGAATTCCCTCAGGTATCCACAAGGATCCACTGGGGTTCCCATAGGTATCCACAAGGTTCCACTGAGGTTCCCATAGGTATCCACAGGGTCCACTGGGGCTCCCATAGGTATCCACAAGGGTCCACTGGGGTTCCTATAGGTATCCACAAGGATCCTGTGTTCCCTTGGGTATACTGGGGTTCCCTCATGTATTTACAAAGGTCCGCTATGGTTCCCACTGGGGTTCCTATTGGGATTCCCACTAGGGTCCACAGGGGTTCATAGAGGTTCCCTTAGGTATCCACAGGGATCCACATGGTTCCCAGTGGTCCACTATGGTTCCCAAACGCAAAAAAAAATCTAAAACAAAAGCCTGTTCCGCCTGTGATGTGTGGACGAAGATGGCTGTTGTACGGACCTGTGTTTCTTCAGGGAGTCCCTGTGTTTTGGGTCCAGCATTGCGGTGTAGCCGGCAGGTGAACATAACTCGGGGTGTCGCTGGTAGAACGCGCGGTAACCCTCGTGGAGAAGGTAGACTTCAGGGTAGTGGAGGAAAGGGTAGTTCTCTTTGTTTTTTTCGCGGTCTGATGAGCGGAGAAAGCGGGAGCTGTGGAAGAGAGAAGGTTTTGATGAGTTTTTTTTTTTTAAACCTAGTAGGTGTGTTGTGTGTTGTGTAAATATCGTAAGATTCGTAAGACTAAAAGTAAATAGGATAAGGTATATTTTAGGCCACAGGTTAACAACATGCCACTATAATACCTCTGAACATTTTACTTCAAGAACAACTGTTTTGACATAATTATGTATGGTCATAAAACAAACATAACCTAACCTATTTGATTTCTAACTATTTTTTAATTATAGGAAACTAGCTTTCCACCCGCGGCTTCGCCCGCGTGGAACTCGGTTATATTGCGGTATAAAGCACAACTATAAGAAAACTTCTCGTTTCAAACGACACAAGCGCCATCGATCCATCATCTATCGATTGATATCGATCGATATCGATCTATCAAGCAAACTATATTTTTGTTTTCCCGCGGGAAAATCAATTTTTTCCGGGATAAAAAGTAGCCTATTATTTAATCCGGACTTCTATCTTTAAATTTAAAAGCAATCGGTTCAGTAGTTACGGCGTGAAAGCGGAACAAACAAACAAACAAACTCACTTTCTGATTTATAATATTAGTAAGGATTATTGTTATTGCAATTGATTGTTAGGTCTAATGCCCATTAGGATAAAACAGTTCGGGCAAATGCTTTTAGGACAAATAATATTAGGAATCTCGAGGGAGACCCGGAAAAAAACGCTACACGAACTCTCTCTAAAATCGTGCCATCTAACATACCAATGTCTGTATGTATGTATGTATGTTACTTACAGTTTAGGCCCTCGCTCGAGCGAGAATTCGCAATGGAAGACCAGGATGCGTCTCCGGGGCTCCTCGGGCTTCGGGCCGGACACCAGACCCAAGACTTGGGCCGGGGTGTAGAGGTTCTGGGCCCCGGAGATGTGGCCACCTTCGAACTCGTACGGATATCTGCAGTCTATCACCTGAAAAGATAAATTTAACACTTTATTTTTGCAAATAGGCTCCTAAAGAGCACTTTTACGCGTCATTCTCGAGTCTATCAAAGCGTTAAAAAGACCATCATTGCCAAGAACTAAACAAATTACGAGAGACGCGGCGAGCCGGTCACCACGCTACTGGTAACTCGAGTTTCTGGGTTTGTGTTGCTAATTTAGCTACTTTAGCTCAAGTACAGCAAGTTACATCACGCCTGTTGCCTTAAATAGGGTAGGCAGAGCGCACGAAAAGCTACGAAGGCAAAACCACGACTATTCCACGATTCGTAGATACTTTGGAATATTTTTAGGTTTTAACCATGTTACCAGGTGTAATAGTGACAGGTTATACCTTTGTGGCGTCTTTCGACATCCACGGAAGAAATGGAGCGGCGTTATTCTAAACCCGACAGCACACAGGCATGTATCATCAAAATGGCTCCCCCGTTTGAAATATCAGTTTGTAACTAGAATTTAGAATCAGTCCGATTTATTATTTGATTGTTTACCTTATAATCCTGTACGGTGTCTTCGAAGCCTCCCTTCAGTAGGGAAGCCAGGGTGTCGCAGGAGATACTCTTGAGGTCCGAGTGGTTCCCGCTGGTGAGGGGCAGAGCGAAGGGCAGGCTGAAGTCCCCGATGAGGTCCGGGTTCACATCCGCTGGAGGCAAGAGATTAGTTGTTAGATGCCAAGAGTCATTTAGAAGTTGGAATTTCACCAAGCATACATACATCTCATGCTTCGTAGCCACATTTCGGATAATTTTAAGTATAGTCTACATACATAATACATACTTCTCTCGCTTCACTCACATTCATCACTCTCGTCATACACGCTCGACGCGACGGTTTCGGGTACTCCTAATTTGGGCTTTGTTTAGTACATCGCCGATCTGGTCGATATACGTTTTTCGAGGGCGCCCTCGAAATATGACAGAGAAGTATGTCAGAATAGATGCGAATGGCGCTCTGTTGTCTCTGCCTACCCCGCAGGGAAAAAGGCGTGACGGTTATGTATGTATGTATGTATGTATGTATGATACATACACGTACATCACGCCTTTATTCCCAAATAGTGTAGGCAGAGAGCATGAAACTCTACACAGGCAAAACCATGACTATTTCCCGTTAACGTGGCCATTCTAGCATCTGTTTTAGGCTTTAAATCAGCAGGTATAATAGTGACAAGTTGCTACCCTGTCGCCTAAAGTATACCTTAACTATTATATCCTTAGTCGCCTCTTACGAAATCCACGGAAAAAGCAGATGGGAGTATAATAATAAAATAAAAAAATACTTACACCTATCCAAAGCGGACATGATAGACGCATTGTTCTCCGAGAAAGCCCTCTGCAGCACCGGTCGAACTCTCTCCACAGGATCCTCGCACTTCCTCCTCTTGTTCACCAACTCACTCTCCGACGAATCAGCCCTTTTCTGACTCCTCTTCTCCTGCTGCGGAGACTCTAAGATAGAGAGCAGAGACACCCTAGCCTTCGAGGGCCCCGGGTTAAAACTCTTGCTTCGAAACAAGGACAACTTCTCACCAGCTATTACATTGTTCTTTATCTGACCGGATAACAAATCTTCAAAATGGGCCACCTTCGGAGAGTTAGACTCTTCAATTTCTAAGTAAGGCTCGTCAAACTCTGACACGAAACCACTTTCCATCGAAGTCGTGCTTTCCGATGTGAAGATCCGTTTTAAAGGTGGACTGGAGTCTTTAGTCGGTGTCTCATTGAATTTAAGGGACTTCTTCACGGAACCGGAACTAGCACTCTTCTTTATAGCGGGGGAAGGGAACTCAAACATGCTGTCTTCGAAGTTTAAAGCCCGAGACGGACGGTTGAACGAAGTAGACTGTTCCGTGTCAGCCAACGGAGCTCCAAATACAAAGTTCCTCGAAGTTATTTTCCTTGACGATGAGTTTCGACCTCTGGAGATTATATCTGGACTGTCCGTGGATATGATTTCGTATTTAGAGCATTGATCGAAGTTGTCATTGTCGAACTCTTCTTCTAAATCGTGCAGGGTGTCGAATTCGGGGTCTATTTCTTCTTTCTCCGGAACAAAGGTGTCCTGTTTAAAGCTGTGTTCCTCCATCTTATGCGCAGTTTGAAGAACGTCGGTGAAATCCAGCTGGAATTGAAAAATGAATGTTTTAGCTACATTGTTATGCAGTTAAAATAGGCTGAATAAGTAAAAATTTATTGTACAGAAAACACGAAATAAAAAATTACAAAAAGTGACGGAGTACAAAAGCGGACTTGTTCCTTAAGGGATTTCTTACAGCCAACCTTTAAGTAACAGAAGAAACTTGTTTGTTGAGACATAAGTCAGCAGACTGCAAAGTTGTTAAGAGAAACGTTGTAATATAGGTCCCGTTTTAAGCTTAGGACATCTACTGTAACTATAAAATCTCTGACTTACGGGGGGGCCTATATCCTTAAAAACCATAATGTTATTCTACTATATAAGGTGGCTCCAGATATAGGTATCACCAATTCACCATTGCAATCAGGGTAAATCAACTGTACCTCGAATTTTTTTTTGGAAGACTACAAACTTTGAAAAGTATAGATATCAATAACTCATGTTTTAAATCGAGTTTAGGTCGACATGTCACGAACAGTCGCAAGAACAGAACGGTGGCGCACAGTGCGAGTTGGGCAGTAGCCGGCGCGGTTCCTAGATGAAGGGCTACGAATTAGCCCGAAACATGTCGAACTGAATTAGATTTAAAATGTGAACTATCCGTAACTATATCTTTAAAGATGAGTGAGTCTCACTGTGGTTTAATGTTCAATACTACAAACCTTTTTACCAGCGGAGGATATATAAAGGTTTTTACACCCTGCCTATCCTCACCTTGGTAGCGGTCCAGTTCTCCCTTCCATACTGGAACTCCGCATCCCGAGCCTCCTCTTCAAACTTCTCAATATTCTCTTTATTCATCCTGAACTTGCTTCGGTCTTCGAAAATCTTACTAATCCTCCGGAATGACCTCTGACTAGTAACGGGGGACTCTATCCTCTCAAACTTGAACGGAGACTGGTGGTTCCGTTCACCGAGTATCCTTTTAGCTACAGGCGACGGTGACTGTATCTCACCGAGAACCTTCCTACTAGACGAGGGTGCGGGAGACTTGAAAGCACCAATTGATTTTCTACTCGGTGTGTTGTACGTTTCACATTTGAACGACTGGAATGGAGACTTCTGCAGTTCTTCCGTGTATTGTGGGAGGTTTTCTAGGTTGTTTAATGAGACTGTTTCTTCAAAAGCTAGAGGGGATTGGAGGAGGCCTAGGACTCTCCGTTTGGGTGGTGTAGGTGACTTGGAGAGGTTGAGAGTGTGCGGGGTCATCTTATACTTGTAGTTGGCAAGGGCTGCTTCATCTCTTCGTCTCTTCGTAGCACTGTTGCCGGAGTTTATTTTGAAGTTCTCCGTTATTAACCTGTAACAATGGAAATGTAAACATTAGTTATTTTGGCAAAAAAAAAAAAACAGTAAAATTGGCGAAGTGAGAGTTGGACTCGCGCACGAGGTGTTCCTTACAGCCCAATGACAGACAGACAAACAGACAGACAACAAAAGTCTGTGTATGGAACCCTAAAAAGGTGTTTTTCTTCCAATATCATTCTAGGGATGTAGATGTGTATGAAAATATTAATGAATGTGGATGAAGCATAAGAGCTATGTCAGGATCATATCAAGTGGAACAACATAGTCTCTGCCTACCCATGTGGGAAAGTGTCAGTATGTATGTAGGTACTAGGTGGGTAGAAGAATGTAATTTTCTTCATACATTGCAAGATACTGTGTTTCTTGTGTGAAAGGCCTTTAATCCTATTCTTTTTATCCAATAAGAAATGTGTAATTTTACTATAATTAACTATGATCATAATTCAAAATAGACTCAATATGATGTTTAGTAATAAGTGTAAAAATACAACTTGTCAGAGAATCTAGTGTTGAGTGGAGCCATGTCCAAGCCTTGTCAAGGTGTAAGATTAAAAAAAAAATCGCAATTTTTTCGGAAAATTTTGGGAGATGATCAGTTGTTATTTCTTATTAACAGTATTCAATAATTAGGTATTGGAGTTGGAAAAAGATGCTTTGAACGCAACAATACATCGAAATTGCCGAAAATTTTACTATCACAATTTATTTTTTTCGGTAAACTTTTTTGGTGCTGATTCAGCATGTCTTTAAATCAACAGCCAGAGCTCAAAACACGAACATCCTCAAGCTGTTTGAAATCAAACCCCCGGTCTAAATTTCACAAACTGAAGACTATAATACGTATATCCCCTTTTGTCACCACGAAGCACCCTATACCATCAATATTACCTATCAAGGGTCGTAAATAAATCGAAAAACCAGTTTACAAATACCTTTCAACCCTTCCTTGCTGTCTTATTCACTTTATTGTACTTTTTTTCACATGGAACAAACAATCGCTTCAGAATAAGGTTATGAGAAGCGCTTTTTTAACCAATTTTTGAGGTCAATTTCTGCGTGTGAAAACTTGGAAATGTAACAAACACGATTTTTCACTCAAACACTGGATTTAATGGGAATAAAAGTCAGTTTTAAACTAAAGAAAAGAGGTAGAACGTAATTGTGAATCAGCTGGCCGATTCGCGCGCTTTGTTTTTTTTAATTGAGCTGTCATTGCGTTTCGTTCGGAAACAAGTTGTGAACTTCGAACAAACAAAGAGGTCGGCGGACAGTAGTTTTGCAATGCATAAAATAAATAAGATCACATAGTGTTGTCTGAGGGTCGATGTAACCAAACAACAATTAAATTTAGTCTTGGTTTGAGTCACTTTTACCCGATTTATTCACACAAAAAGTTAATTTACTTGCGGTCAACTTCCGATAGCCCTTATTAATTCTTAGTTTTAGAATCGGATAAAAACCAAAATAAATTACGACAAATCTTGGGCTCTATAAATAGGACATCACAAATATACGACATGTTTAAAAGTCGTTACCTAAGAGATGCTTTATAGTCGAATTAATCGAATTATGTGCATTCATAACAATAGCTAATAACGGTACAAAGCAAATCGGTTACACGATCAATATTTAACATGATAAAATACTTGCTTTAGGGTCGGGGCGTGGTGACCGCATTATCATTTTTACAACCGTTGTGATTTCTTTAACGGAATAACATCTTTGTGCGTTAATTTCGGTATAACTTCAGTTTGTTTCTTAAGTTTGTAATTCTTGTTTAGTACATAGATAGACTTGAGCATTTTTGTTACGAAAAATTGTACCATAGCAACTTAGCAAGCGGTAATCAACGATGTTACCGTTTTTACAATATTAATTATTTCAAGGTACGAGTATACATAACTTCCTAAAATCTAAATTATGTGTAAAATAGCTTAGGTTTAACAAGAATAATTTCAAGATAAAACCTTCCAAAAGTTAGAAAGTTAGTGCTTTTTGAAATGCCAATATTTTGCTTATAAAAAAAGGTAAGGGAACTAAACCGATACTGTCAAATCTTTATTTAGCTTGCATGTGACATGTCAGTGGGGTCACCGGGGTCACGGCGGTTGGAGCGAGATTTCTGAACGTTGAGCGGCTTTTGATGTGTAGGGTTGTCTCATGGTAAGGGGGATAGCGGTTTTTGAAATTGGTTATCGGTTTTTTTCAACTCAGTCTTGTTTTTCAGTTTTCATATTGTTTGGTAGAAAAATGCTGTTTTAAAACAAAACAAAAAGAGTAATCTAAACGACTTAACGGCTTAAATAAGTAGATTTGCTGAAATAACAGAATGTAACAAAAACTAAGCAACAAAATACGCGTTTTAATATAAAGGTGTTTTTTCCTGTTAACAACAGTTTCACCATCCGGTCCAATTTAAAAGATATTCGATGTAACTAGTTCAGATTATTAAAAAAATGGGCCTTCTTTCATGTCATAAACTGAACAGTAAAATAAACTTCTACATTACCCACACATTACAAAATCAACTAATATGTTTCCGTGTGAATAACGTAATAGTCTCAAGACTTCAGAATCTAAGTATAAAGTCTATATCGCGTTTTCACGTCCTCTGCTACCCATGGGAATACAGTGATGTGTACGGTTGTCTACCCGCTAATCGCTCCGCTCGTCGCTCCGCGCAACACCAAGCGCCCGCAGCCCCCTCGCTTCCAACAATAGATGCATTCGATGCACTTTCTTACTTATCACAATTCAAGGGTGTTTTTTTTAACGGGACCGCGATTACGAATTTGCCGTTAAGAACGGCACTAACGGAAAGTGGGAACACGTTATTTTGTTTACAGAACCCGAAATTTAATATACATAGATACATAATTATGTCACGTCTGTATTCCCAAGTCGAGTAGGCAAAGCACATGAATGTAAGCATTTTTATTTTAGCATAATTTTAGGTTAAATCATTGATGAAAGCTATTAATCGACATTTAGGTCATTACTTACAAAGCGTGAAATAGACATGGTTTTGTCTACGTAAATTTTGTGTGCTCTGCCTACCCTACTTGGGAATACAGCCGCGATTTGTCAACCGACGTAGTCATTACTAGTGCAACGACTGTTAACGTATTTTTCTATGCAGGAAATAAAATTTTCCTTCCGTAATTATCATAGTAACAATTACCTATTATTACTCGCATATTAATTAATTATTAATAGGTATGTGGAAGTTCCGAGAAAGAATAATCTGTCCTGGTATTATCGCACACATTTCATCCCATAACCTATTTCCTTAGTCGCCTCTTACGACATCCACGGATGAAATGGAGAGCATTCTAAATCCGACACGAACGGATAATGTCTCGAAGATAGATAGATAGATAGATAGATAGATTCATTTATTTCTCTTTGAAAATCACATTATATCTAAATTACATGTCAGACACAAGGAATTCACAAAAAGATCGTCAAATGGTAAAGAATAGTTAATAACTAAGTAATAAATACAATAACAAATTAATGTCAAGTAATAATGTAAATAATGTCAAGATCACGAATATCAAAATAAAATAAAATCACAAAATGTGAAAAATGTCAAAAATCAAGAAATAAACGTTAAGGGTAAAATGTCAAAAGGTAAACAAAAATACTAATAAAATCTAAAAGCAATTCACAAAAAGATCGTCAAAGTGTAAATAAAATAATAATTATAATGAATAATAAATAATAAAACATTCAAACATTGATGTCAAATTCCAGTAACTAAGTAATCTTTTACAGAATACAGCGATTTATCCAAGAGAAGTTCCTTGAGTCGGCGACCAAATACCCTGTTTGAGCATTCATCTTTTAAGTCAGCGGGTAGGCGCTCATACAACCTAGGGCCAATGACGCGCGGGTTCTTGTCGAGCAGCGCCAACCTGCGTGGCACCGCTTGCAACCGCCCGGTTTATTTAAACTCTTCGCCATTTTGTAATTTAACACAGGTGTCAAGAAACAGGAAAGACGTTTGAACCGATATCCGTCCTATTCTAAATTTAGATTACAGATGTGGTTAAATCTTTAACCGTCAAGGAATAACTGTAAAAACATACATCACAGATTCCCAAATGGGGCAGATCACACCGAAAAGCTACGACATAACTATGACCATAGTGTAGTCATATTCTTACGAGAAAAAACACTTTTTGGGAAGTGTTAATGGGTGTGTTGGGAGTGGAAGACCTAGACGGACGTTCCGTGACCAAATCGCGGACGTTTTAGAAACAGGTCAGATCAAGAGTACCCGAAACCGACGAGCATGTATGAAGAGACTAATTAATGTGGATGAAGCAAAAGAATTATGTCAGGATCGTAACAAGTGGAACAAAGTGGTCTCTGCCTACCCCTGTGGGAAAGAGGGGTGACTGTAAATATGTATGTGTATAAAGACACTTTTTTATAAGTATCATCCTTGCGGTTTTGGCAAGTATTTGGCCAATGTCGTTGTAGACATAACATACAAGATAGCTCGGTTACAAGACTCTTTAATTGCTTCAAACGATGACAGATTAAGTGCTCACAGATAAGACGTCAGTTTAGCGCCGCGGGCGCATCCAACCAGACTTATATCGAAATAGATGACTCAAGTGGATGTACTTCGCCTGCCAAAAGGGAGAGCAATGCTCTTCCTTTGACGCGATTTCATTAGTTTTGTACCACTTAGATTAGGTTTAACTGCCTAGAGACAGGACTTGAATAAGGCGGCGTCTTTGAATCGGTTTCACTCGTGTCAATTCCCATCACTAAAGCGCTCATGTGATGTTACAGTAGCTAGAGAAAAAGTGGCACGCTTGGTTTTCATACAAATGCAGAAATTCGCGGTATCTATTTCGATAGTCTGTGCATCCAACGGACAAACAGGATGAGCTAACTTGTCCTGAATGCGTTTTCAATGTGTTTGTACGCACTTGATTCTTCATTCTTCAACAAAGAGTTGGAAGCTTTAAAACCAAAAGGACGTAAAGGGTACGCTTGAATACAAAGCCAAGCCCTTTTGGAATAGCTGGCGCAGTTTTTGAAGAGTTTTAACGGAAACCAAAATGGCGTAAAGGATATGGCTTGAATACAAACTTAAGCTCTTTAGGAATAGAGAACAGTTACTGGCGCAGTTTTTCAAGGGTTTTAACTGTATTTAGGAGCTACGCCTGTATTTTCAAATGGGGTAGACGGCAAACGATACGTTACATAGGAAAAACATTTATTTTCTTAAAATTAGAACACTGAAAAACAAAAAAAGGCGTAATTTTTTACAATATTTACGTAAGCTTATTAACGGTTACTTAATATCTCGTCGATATACTCTGATTAATATCAAACAGTCGAATCAAAACTAAGCAATCAGATACAACTGGGGCGGAAAATCGATCGAAAAACCGTTACGTCGTCAACCGGTACCGCACCCCATCACTACAGTAACGGCCGGGAAAAAAGTTAAGCTGTCATTCACGAGTAGGTATTTTATTGGGCTAACTTATGGGTTACTTTCGTTGTAGAAAAATTAGCAAAATTGAACTTTCGTTGTAGAAAAATTAGCAAAATTGAACTTTCGTTGTAGAAAAATTAGCAAAATTTATAACGAGTTACGAAAGCGTTGGGTTAGAAATATGGGCATGGTTTTAGTATAGAAAAACCGGCCAAGTGCGAGTCGGACTCACGCACTGAGGGTTCCGTAAACGATACGTAAGTACGATACCGCGATGTAGCTTACAGCCAACGCCATCTAGTGACAGATTTTCGAACTAATGATAAATTTTAATTTTATTTATTATAAAAAGAACTACTTGGTAGATTTTGTTCAAACCAATTTTCGTTGATAGTTTTTATGGTAATTTACATCATGTTTTTTTTTTAGATTTATTACTCTTTTATTTTAGAAGTTAGAGGGGGGGGGACACAACTTTTTCAAATTTGGAAGAGTCTGTCGCGCAAACTATTCACTTTAGAAAAGTATGATGTTAGAAACCTCAATATCATTTTTGAAGAGCTATCCATAAATACCCCACACGTATGGGTTTGATGAAAAAAATTTTTTGAGTTTCAGTTCTATGTATGGGGAACCCTAAAAAATTATTGCTTTTTTTTTAATTTTGTGTCACAATCTTAATGCGGTTCACAGAACACATCTACCCACCAAGTTTTATTAGTATAGTTCTCATAGTTTCGGAAAAAAGTGGCTGTGACATACGGACGGACGGACGGACGGACGGACGGACAGACATGACGAATCTATAAGGGTTCCGTTTTTTTGCCATTTGGCTACGGAATCCTAAAAACAATATTTTAGATACGAAGTGGTTTTCTTAAGTAATTTAAACATCTCGCCTCTTTTACTGAAGATGGTAGTCTGCCTACCAACTGAAACTGAAACTTAAAGTTTTATAATAAATCATAGTTCTTTTTAGTTTTAGTAGTTAAAATCTCTTTAATATTTTCGAACCGCTCTGTCTTGGTATGCAACAACAAATAATGATGTCCGCTTGCTGAATAGATAGCAACAGTCTACATCAAACTACAATACAAAAGTCAAGCACATTCCGGCATATTAAAAAAAATCGAGATGAGCACAGATAATTCCATACAGCCGCATTACAGCTGCGTTCGGAAACACTTGTCGCAATAACTACATTGTTAAGTTGGCAGATGTGCCACCCCCGCACGCGCGAAGATTAAGAAAAAAAAAACAAATTGTCTGTAGAACGTTACTGTTCAGCCTCTTCAAGCTAAATTGGATGTAATGTTGCTACTTTAAGGTACAAACTGAGGTTGAATGCAAGGACCTTTGACCCAATGCATTAAGATTTGATATAACGGTGTTTTTTTTTATTGACGGATAACGTCTTTCGCTTCCTTCCTTGTTTACTATCATCTGCTCGTTTGCCGTTGGGATTTTACTTATAAAGTTAGCTATTTCCAATTATGAATTCCAAAAAAAAATTAACTTTCGAAACGTCGAAGTAAATTAAACATGAAATCGTATGATTATATGGGAAAGTCACGAAAGTAAGCCCAAAAAGGGCTGGCAGAGCACACGAAACAAACCACGATCGTTACGTTTTGTAGCCACTTTTAGCATAATTTTAGGTTTTGAGTTAGACATAAGAAGTATAATAGTGACAGGTCGCTATCCTATCGCTTAAAACACACCTTAACCTATTACATAGTCGCTTCTTACGACATCCACGAAAGAAATGGAGAGGTGTTCTTCTAAACCTAAGACCACAAAGGAGGGGGAAATAAAAATAATACTTCTAAATAATCTGCACCTTGTTTATTCCTTTAATGCAAACCCTACTTCTCACTTCTCACCCTGGGAAACGCAGTATCGCAAGTTTTTTTTAAACTTCCGTTAGGTCAGAGGTAAAGGCGCGTGCCCTTACATCTGCCGACTACAATGTATAACGTAATGCAACAAGTGAATCTTAAATCCGAACGCAGCTGTACCAACTGCCAACTTACGCGTACTGCTGCGGGTGGCGCCACTGTCCGTACATTAGGAAGCAATTAGTACGCGGCGACGCTAGTTCAACTTTTCTCCGTCTGCAACAGCTGCGCCTCGCACCTTTGCGTCTTGAGACGAAGGCGTTACGTACTGCCCTATTTTTTTTTCTGTTTTTTTTTGCAGAGCGATGACCTTACGGCAGATGGTTTTGGCGTACATTATAAATTTATATTGGTTTTAGTTTTAGATAAAAGTTATTGGTCAGGATGGCCGAATTGGGTAATAAGGTATTTTATTTATTACTGTATAGTGTAATAAAGATAGGGAAAACCCCATTTAGATAGTAAAAGCATTTGGCGTGCGTAAACTTTCATTTAAATTCATACAAAAAATGTACACGTGCTAACGAAAATAAAACTAGGAAATAAATAAAAGCTTTTTTAACGGTACAAAAACCGCAATATCATAAAGGTAGAAAAAAAATCCGGAAGCACACGTGCGCGTCATACAAATAATAGATCAGCGCACGCATCCGATTCACTTTCATACAAACCTGTATGAAAGGGTTAATTGTGTCATTTGTATGGCAACAAAGGTAAACGACGTTCTGTCATCGATATTCTTTAACTCACTTATCACAGCTACATAATTATTAATTATATACCGGCCAACTATACTTTAAAAAAGACAATATTTTGCAAAAGTTGCTACATAAAGCACCCTATTGTTTCTACTCGTAACTGATTTCTGAACGAATAAAAAAAGCAAGCTAACTTTTTTTGCGACAGACAGCCCTCATCCAGCCAGGGCCGTTAGCGATCGATACGGCATTGTTCATTGTTCTTTATTTAAATCGGGGGGTGCATTATTGTATGACGTATTGACTATCTGTTCCTACAAAGTTAGCTTTGCATGCAACATCGGCGCTGCTTTCCATGTACGGTCAAATTTGGAAATCATTCTGTTAGTTCCGGATTTGGCCACCGGCAAATGTAACTTTGTGATTTGCTTTCACAAACTTAGTTTTGCGTTCGTTTTTGGACTGCTTCGTATATTTTTGTTTAGTTGGAGGTTTTTTCAAAAGTAAAAGCAAGTATGCAGAGCTGAGGATATCAAATGATGTTGAATTCAACAAGTTGTGGTAATTGCGGTGACGGCATAAATCGTAATTAAAACGTTTGTTTGCACTTTATCCTCAAATATTAATATATTTATTTAATTAACAAAGCCGTTTTAATATTCACAAAGTTAAAGGTTTAACTTCAGAATGCAAAATGTATCTTTTGAGTTCGATCTTTTTTAAAGCAGCGGACGGCAGCGGTTTTAATTTGAGGACACCGGTAACTTTCTTCAAGGCTTTTCTAAAAAATCCCTAAAATTATTTAATTAAAAGTTGATAGATTATGGTTAGGTAGGATTTAGGTAGATTGCTTATTATTATTAATAGATCGGTCTAGTCGCTAAGACTTGAGCAAAAGTCGTCACTTCTTGCGACAAAATCGCTAAATTAGCCACACAAACACAGAAACTCGAATTACTCTCTCCTGATCAGTTTGTAACTAGTTCGTGTCCAGTCGCTTCGTGTGCGAACTTAAATTTTCTACTAATCTCAATTTGTAACTATGTAGTTCATTTTAAGTAGCCTTACTCTTGGCAATAATTTCCTATCAATAATGCCAAGGAAATACGTAAATCAATGCAGTTACGAACCGGGATTGTTGAGCCACTTGCTACTGTTCGCAATTTAGACGTGTAATCAATGACCGATGTGACCGACTAGATGTCAGCTATTTCATTACACGACCAAGTTACAAACAGGTAAGTACCTCAACAATCCCAGTTCGCGATGGAACATCCAATATCCGTGGAGGAATACTCCTCCCATATGTCAAAACCACAGACAAGCGAACGGAGGGGTGGTAGCCAAGCTTGAATCCTGTGGTCGCCCACGACTTCCGCCCGTGAATGAAAAGATTCATTCATTGTCTTTGGTAGGTATTTTATGGGCGCGATTGTTGGTAAATAAATACGATAAAAAAAATTGGGTGCCGTGTTGTTCGCAATCCACGGATATGGTTACACCACACGGGTTGTGAGTTGTGTGTGTCCTACTTCGACGTATACCAGATTTCAATGACGAGAATGTACTAAAAATCCATACTTAAAGCTATTTCCTTAGTCTACACCGGCCTGTTCCCAAACGGGAAACGGGGTAGGCAGAGCATATGGCATGTGGCGTACCTACACAAAACCACTGCTATTTCACGTTTCGTACCCACTTCAACAATTTAAAATTAGGTTTAAAAACAAGAAAAAAAAAGCATAGCGTTAGCTTGTCAGCCTAAACATATTTCCCTATGGTTCGTTCTATTAGGTACTTAAAAAAAGGTAAACAAACCCGACAAAGTCAAAAATCACGTAAGGTATGTGTTGCTACGTTAAATACGACACTTTCTGTGGCCACGTCGCCGCCACGCCACCTAGCGCCGGAAGGCAAAACTTTTCGCCGCGCAGCCGCGCAAACATTCGTTTTCTTATGACACGCTTTGTAACATTGTAAAACGTCAGTTATAGACTCGATTGAAATAAATAATTTTCTACGGTTAATATCTTTACAATCTTCCTAAATTGGTGACCCCGACGTGATACCATAGTCGCATTACAAGGTTTGTTTACCTTTTTTTAAGTATCTAAAAGTCTCTACCATAGTAGCCGCTTACGACATCCACGGAGGAAATGAATAGATGTCATTCTAACCCGTCACAACACGGACACTACAATAAATGTAGAATCCATGACGCTTCATGCGAGCTCTAAACACTTTCGACGCGTACGCATCCAATTCAACCCCACTCGGCTTAAGTGGTTATTTCGAGCGATTGTATGTAACTTATGTATGTATGTATGAAGCAGACCTCCCAGTCGCCCTCACGCGTCGCTCAAACAGATGGTGCACGCGCTCAGACATGAAAATTGCGTGCTTAGTGAAATATTGGCTTACTAATTATGGCGTAACGGTTTAGAAGTCATATAAGTAAACGTTTAAATTTAGTCGCCCTCGCCAGCAAGCTACTTTAAAACTCTGTGACGGTAATGAAATGTTAACCGAAAGATAGCTAATGGAGTAATACATACAGAGCGTCCCAAACTATTATTGTAAACTGCACTTTGCTCGAAGGAGACTTTTATTTTTAAAATTAATAAAAATAATAATACTGTTTAATAATATGAAAATGTCCTTTTTTATAATGCCAGTCGAAAGAATTGGCAAAAACAATTCCTTCTTAGTATAGTAGGTACGGTCAAGGACTTTAATTCATAAGCCACCATAGAACCTTTTCAAAGAAAAAACATTACGATTTCCCTTGATAGTTTATGGGATGTCACTATGACGTTTACTGTGAATTGGTTCCATGGTGGCCCATCAATTAAAGTCCTGTACCGATCTGACAAGAAGCATATTGGGGCCAAAGTTTCATAGTTAACGTATGACAGTGAGATCCCGCGTATACAGCGCTATTTAGTTAGGCTACAGCGCCATCTAGTTAAACTCATATTTCGGAGGGACGCGTAAACGAGGGTTTCAGTCGCTAAATATTTACTTAAATTTTTGCAGAGTTAAGAAAACATCTGCAATAACATTAGGTACAGCCATTTCCAGCCGCAGATAACCAAAGTGCGTACAAAAAACCTTCTAATCATCGCCCTTGAACTGACGACCATAAAAAACCTAACACGTGTTCGAACGTTTTTAAAAATATATCACGGCAGACTTAACTTTGTGTGCGGATGTTCTCGGAACTAACGAAATCGCTTGTGTTTGTTAAGACAGTGGCGCCGCGGGCATCAGCAAGAGTAAGTCGGTACGTGTGGAACCAATTTGAATTTCCTTCGTAATTCTAAGGGTTTGTCTAAGGCCACGGCCACACACGCCTTCTTAGAAATGTCAGGTGATTTTTGAGATGCCGGGAAGAAGTACTTGAGTTCTCTTGCCACCAAAAAAAAACCTTTTCTGCGTGTAAAATGTAAATGCCAGACATTGTTAAAAGACAAGAGACACGTGGATTTAATTAGTAGAACCATCAATAGTATGAAAATTAAGAAACTTTTTGGCATGAATTCAGGCACAGGATTCCAATTTAAGTAAATTTACAATCAGCAGCGGTTTAAAAATCGAACCCGTCATCGCGCCAGCCCTACAAAAACAATTGACAATCTCAGCCACAGACGCAAAAGGACATAGACAAGTGTTCTCACTGGCCAGTGTTGACCGGAAGAGGGATGGCAAGCCGCATCCGGCTTGAAAAAGTAATTGAGAACATGACTTGTGGAATAAAACGAGGTATTGAACATCTTTGTACGAAAAAAGCAAGTCACGGTCTCAATAGAACGAAATCTTCTCAAGGTTTGTAAGAATTAAAAAGGAAATGTGAGTGTGAAGCAGAATAATCAAAAACGAATCGAGCGGGACTGTCAATGAAGAATTGAAGATCACCAAGCAGCCAATCACCGATCACCGTCCGCGTACGCAATTGGTCACTCTGCAAACCGTGATGCAAGGCTGAAGGCTGTTGTGGTACATATTCGCGAATAGAAAAAAATAAAGGCACCACAGAGAGTAGGTACAATACGTTTGTTTATTTAATTTGTTATATTGTATGTATTGATGTATCGCTAAATGCAATTTGCATTTATTTTAAAAGTAACATCCAAAACTAAGATAATACCGCGGCAGCCAAACTAAAGTAGATTTTGTAACTTGAAGATAAGAAACTACTCATTTCTATAATTAGAAGGGCCCGCAAAAAGTCCATAACTCATTTGGAAAAAAACCTTTGCGAAATTGCCGCCTTTTTCAAGAGCTGTCAGTTCAGCCGCCATTTTTGATTTCGTTCGGAAACTGGAATGCAGTGTTAAACTAATGTTTTTAATTAGTACTGGCTGAATTTTGACGAAAGTGATTTTTAAACTCCGAATCAAAAGAGCGCTGCGTGCGCGTGTGTGCGATTTTTTAACTCTTTTCTTTTTGCGAATTGTAGTGGAATATACGGTAGAGTTTAACTAATAAATAATAATAATAAAATTACAATTTTAACCAACAAAATTAAACTGAGACTCTATTTATATGAGATCAAAACTGACTCCAAGTGGTTCATGTCGTATTATTACACTCGGTGCCGCTCGTCAATTGTTACTTGACTTTATGTGTCTAAATTACAGTAGAAAAAAAAAAAGATACGACAGGTAGAGCAAAACTCTAGGTACACGAAGGCACGATTTATCTTTAAACCGTATAAATCTAATTTGCTAAGAATTCGAAAAGAGCTAAATAAACAAAGAATATTAAAGGCCCGTGTGGTGCCGGGTAAGAATAGCACCTCCCCCTTTCTTCCCGTGGGTGTCGTAAGAGTCGACTCTGGGAAAGGGTAAGTGTATTGTGGGCGATGGGCTGGCAACCTGTCACTACAATATCACGTTTAAACATCTAGTTACCTGAAATTGCTAAACGTGGCACTGGATTTTTGAATTCATGTGCTCTGCCTACCCCTCTTGAGAATACAGTCGTGAGAATATGTATGTATGTATGTATATCAAAGGCGCACTGTTTATTTACCATTAGACTATTACATCATAAATAACCGACGTTTGACAAGCTCCAACAAATTACTTCGCTGATAAGGATGAGTGACCCATTTCGTTCAATTGCTATTTGGGCCAAGGAAGCACTAGACGAATCAACAGGTCAGATCGTTTGACAGATGGCCATAGACTAGACTGGTTTGTTTTTAAACAGATCATAAACGCAGTCGTAAAAGGTGACTAAGGAAATCAGTTTAGGTATGCTTTATGTGTAGCTCAGACGACAGACTATCCGTGACGCACATTTTAGTCTGTGAAAATAGAACCTATACAAATTATATGCCGTAACGCACACGACGCGCAAAAAGTCCGTCCGTTACTGCATATAATTGAATAGGTTCTATTTCCACAGACTAAAAAGTGCGTCACGGATAGTCTGTCGTCTGCGTTGCACCGAAATTAGAAACCTCTCATTATAATACATCTATCAATTAAGTTAAAATCTACCCCATTTAGGAACATTTATATATGGGATGTAATTTTATATCCGTTTCGTCCGTAGGTGTCTTAAGAAGCGACTAAGGGTATTGGTTATGGTATATCTTAAGCGACAGGCTAGCACCCCGTCATAGAACCTTTCAACTTAACTTAAAACTTAAGAAGTGGCCACGAAATTTGTCTATTTAGCGTTTCGTATACTCTGTTTACCCGATTAGGGAATTCAGGCGTGATATACGTGGTGCTCGTGAGCATTGCGAGAGATTTCAACCACGAATTCCAGAGGCTATAAGAAGTAATAAATGTTATATGAACTTAGGTCGAAACACGATTTTTTTTTATAATTTTCATACATAATAATTGCTAATGTCGTATAAACGTGCCTTAATAATAGTAAAAAAAATCGTGTTTCGACCTAAGTTCACATAACATTTATTACTTCTTATAGCCTCTGGAATTCGTGGTTGAAATCTCTCGCAGTGCTCACGAGCACCATGTATATTATGTTTATGTCTATGCAATTTGTTACATTTTTAATCTGTGTGCGCGGTCCATATGCGATCATTGTCCATTCGACCTAAATTCTTCCGATAACTAAACATATCAATTGTGCCCCAGTTAGAACAGTGAGATCATTGTGACTAAAACACAGACTTATATCGAAATAAGTATGTGGGCTAAAACATCGATAAATATGAAGTGAAGTGTCTACTGTCGTATTCGTTCACTTCGCGAGTAGGGTGGAGGCATAAGGCGAGAGTAGAGACGCGCGCGAGATAGATAGACAATACGTGTGACTGTGAGACAAAATACGGTCCGGGGTTTAGAAAAACACCTCTCCTTTTCTTCCGTGGATGTCGTAAGAGGCGACTAAATAAGGAAGAAATAAGTATCCTTCAGGCGACAGGCTAGCAACCAGTCGTTGTCACCTTTATGTTTAAAACTAAAATTATGCTGTGACTCCGAAATATGAAATTGTCACGACTCTATCTATGTGGCGTCTCGTAAAAACTACCTTTTTTTTTGTTATAATTAATTTTGATTATTGGTACCTTTTATAATTTATTTATTTGTTTTGTAATCCTTTATCTCTGTTTTGAAAAAATAACTTTCTGCCAAGTTTCTTGCGGCGCATTCTTCTTGGCAGTGATGGTCTTTCAGAAGCGCTGGTAGACTCAAAAATGACGTGTAAAAGTGCTCTTAGGAGCCTATTTGCATAAATAAAGTTTTGAATTTTGAATTTATAGGTACTCTGCCAATCCCATTTGGGGACATAGGCGTATCTGTATGTATGTATTCGCCGAACATAACATCTGTTGAAACCATATGTAACACTTTTGTAAAACAAAACAAGTAACATACTATTTATACTCATTCATACTAAACGGTAAAGTACCTAACTCATAAACAGACGATAAACTTATCATCAAGCTACATTCAAAATTAACTCTTAAATACCCACAAATAGAGTCCTAAATCCATATAAAAACAGAGCTCTGTAGGGGATGCGAGTTATATCCCTCTCGCTCAGTCATCGTACGTCGGAGCGAGAAGGAAGGTCGTTGAAACCGTTAGTGACGTCACCGCTGAAACGTGTTAGTTTAAAACTTAGAACAACGGTTTACAGTTTGAATTTGGAATTGCGTTTGTTTCGTCTATCGTTGTATTGTCTAGACTAAGGTCAACAGTTTTTTCAGCCGTTTTTTTAAGTAACTCTTGCAATGTATAAATTTAGAACTAAAATATAACTAACTTTTACGCGTCATTTTCAAGAGTACCAGCGGCAGCGCTTCGGAAAGACCATCATTGCCAAGAAGAAAGCACCGCAAGAAACTTGGGAATTTTTTATTATGTGAAATGAAACTAAAATTTCCAAAACTTACTTTTTCCAGTTGCTTAGAAGAAAATGCGTAAGAAAACAAGTCCGTTAATGCCTTAACTATGTTTTCTTTTGACGCTACGCATCTTATATACTAACATGTAGTATAGTAAACAATAACAAGTATAAACGCTATCATACTATCCAAATATTTCTTAGACATTACCTACATTAATACACATAACATATAGGCACCTCTTCATTTCTTCCGCGGATGTCGTAACTCGTAAGATGCGTAAGGAAAATGTGGTACATTTCAAGCGACACTACTAAACGACAGCTAAAAAGGGCTACGTTACGTTTCTTAATCTCTGCCTGCCCCATTTGGGAATACAGGAGCTATGTATGTAATGATACACGAGTTCATACATATGTATATGTATGTGCTAAGTACTATATCTTCAACATAGAGACAGCATTCTAACCTTTTCTCAGAAAGAGTACCTTAAGTCTCTAAGATATACAATATAACCGTGGGAACGGAGATATTATTACTATTACGAATATATTAACATATATTTGCGTTCATGTTGACGAAAAGTTGTTTAAATAACTATGTTATTACATAATTTGAATAAGTTTTAAATAAAGTAACAAACTGAACCTTGTATATTTATAACAAGTTCTTTTGCGGTTTTATTTTATATTTTCACATACAAATAAAAATGGGGTAGGCAGAGCACTCGAAACGATACATCAAACAATAGCTATATCGCGTTTCGTAGCCACTTCTAGCATATGTATAGGGTTTACGGCACATTTTTTTATCCTAGACAAATATCTCTCTGTTATTATTTTTCATTATCACTTTTAATATACTAAAATTAGTTTAAAGTGAGATATAAAGAGGTACCTATAATAGAATAGAATAGAATAGAATTCCTTTCTATTCCTATAATAGTGACAAGTTGCTTATCGCCTAACATATACCTGAACCTATATCCTTAGTCGCTTCTTACGACATAAACTTATCTTATAAGATGGAGAGATGTTATTTTAAAGCCTACATCTCACAAATAAATAAATAAATATCACTGGACAATTTTTACATCAATCACCTAGTTCCAAAGTAGGCAATTTAATGCCTGTGTTATGGGTACTAGACAACGGATAAACATACTTATATAGATAAACATCCAAGACTCGAAAGCAAACATTCGTATTCATCATACAAACATCTGCCCCGACCGGGGATCGAACCCGGGACCTTAAGCTTCACAGTCAGGTTCTGTAACCGCTGGGCTATCCGGCCGTCACAAATAAAAGCAGTTTACAAATAAAAGTGGCAACGAACTGTTTTGTCTACGTAACGTTTCGCGTGCTCTACCTATTTGGGAATACAGGCGTGATGTATGTAAATAATAATTATAATAACAAATGTTGGTAATCACAAAAATTAAAAACAATAGGTATGCGATACGGGATTTCCGTTATACGTTATCTGTATTTTTTCATAAATAAATATAGCCTTGGCTCGACATACACAATCATTGTAACGGTCGATATTTATAATGACAAATATAGGTCAGTTTGGAGATAAACACACTTTAAAAAAATTTGACTGGAGTGCAAAAAAAAAAAATGTTATAGGGCCATTTTCATTTACACCCTTTGGGTACGGAACCCTAAAGAGTTATGTGATCTGTTTTAAGGCATAGACATCAAATAATGTCGATCAGACAGACTTATTTACATGCAATTGCAAATCTTCATAATTATGAATTTGCATATTTAGCCTTTCAAGGACTATTGCATATTTATCTAAAAAACGCATTCGATGACGCGTATTCTCGCTATTTTGCATTATTTTTAGAACGAAATTTAGAAACAACGGTTTTTGACAGCTTTTTTTCGTTAAAAAGCTAACCTTAATTTGCAAAGCAAAAACTTGGCACAAAAAAAAGGATTGCATAAATAAAACGTTAAGGTGAACTGGTTCGCATTATCCTAGACAATTGTCTATGGTACAATAGCACCCTTTATAGCATGGACAATAGACTTTACTTTCTAACAGGTAGTTTGTTGAAACATGATATTTATTCATTAGAAAAACAATCCGTTTTTATTCTCACGATGACGTATAAATTTTTTTATAAATTATTTAGGTTACTTTTTCTTGATGCCCATTTATTTTACTAAATTAAAAGAAGTTAATGAATTAATTAGTGTTGTATTTCTTTGCAGAAACGCTTGACGTTTGTCAAAGTAGCCGGATTCACTATATTTTTATTTTTAGGTAGCACTACCTACTTCTGTATACGATAACATTCTCAAATTACACACATTTAATATTTATAACAAACATAAAACAAGTCATCAAATTTTGACACTTCCCTACCAATTCCCGCCAATACGTCAAATATGTCAATCAAAGAAAAAAACTTGAACCATAGATTCTTGGCAAAGCCTGCACCCATTCAGCCACGAGGTCGTGACCTTTCCCGTGCGAATATGTATCATCTGATTGTCTATTGTTATTTTTTTCGCGCTTCTCAAGCTTCCGCATTGTGCAAATTTAGGGGCGGTTCGAAATTCGAATTCATTTTTAAATTTGAACCGGTAAGGTCCATTTTGAATTTGGAATTCGAAAGTTCCTCTACTATCTTTTTCGTTGTCGTATCTTTGCTAAGGCTCTTGGTCTAATCACGTTGGAATAGAGTCGTTATTTGTTTGGTATTTATGCGTTTGTAATAATAAATGGGCGCGAAATTGTTTAGTCTGGTCAGGGTTGGTTCCCAGGAAGCTGCTAGGGTTGACCGAGATGAGGAATTGGCAGATGTGTTTTTTTTTTTTAATTTATAAGTAGAGTAAGGAGCCGAATTCCATCCAATTTATGTTATTAGCAGTCCAATACGCGTGAAACCATTTTATTAAATTCTACAGTGTCCTAGAAATCAATGATAAATTTGTCGGCGTTTGATAGTGTTGCTAATTCTGTTAGAAATTAAGACTTTAAACTCAAAATGACTTTGGTGATTGTCTTTTCTGCAACAAAACCAGTGGTTTTCCTTGGATATATGTAGTGGCGAATAAGGAAATAGGTTTAGGCTTGCTTTAGGCGACACTTTTTTTCTTCTTTTCAACCCTAAAATTATGCTAAAAGTGGCTGCAAAGCGTGAAAAAGTCATCATCATGGTTTTGTCTATGTCACTATTATACATTTGCCCTTTAATTTTAAACTTGAAATTACACTTGGAAGCTACGAAACGTGAAAAACGTATGTAAATATTTGTTCTACTTATAAAACGTGTATGTCAGTCTGTCTTACCCCCTAAACTCCTAAACCAACACTTAATCTAAAGCTCCGACAATTACAAAGGGCGATGACCTCAGCAGAGTGGTTTATCAGTCAGGATGTATGTAATAAACTAATAAACACACACTGTTTTAGAGGGGTACGTGACAATTTGTATGAGTCTCATCAACACAACTTTACAGTGACTGTTTTCGCTTGAAACAGCGTTAACTATTTGTATGGTGGATTTCAGACGGCTATTTTTTTCATACGAATATGATACTTTTACTCAAAGGTTGGCTGCAGAGATCACTTTTCGGATAAGTCCGCTTTTGTACGTTTTACTTGCGACATTTGTAATTTTTTTTTTCAGTTTTTTACACACACACATGCATAGTTTTAGTTGTGTACGTTGTCTGCTCGAAAGGCTACAGATAAATCAAACTGCTAAGATACCACAGTTAAATGTATCGTGGATCGTGGCGTAATTTTCATTAGTATCTGAATAAACAGACGTATCATTTTCTAAGTTCAGCTCAGCCAAGATCATCCATATTGCCCATAAAACGATGATGTAACCATTTCCTTAATTAACCAAATCGCTAAAACCATAAACTCGTAAAAAAAAAAAAAGTTGGTCCTTCGAACCGGATGTGAGCCTACGACCGCTAATACGCAAGTAGCCTCAACAATCTCATAAACCGAACACATTTGAATGCCGAAGCGTTTACTAAACGAGTTTAAAAAAGGAACGCGGGACTAGAACACTACAAAATCAGTGCCTTGGATAAAAAACAACCTGCTCTATGGATGAGCTCAACGGTCGGCCGCTATCTCTCTCTACTCATCTGCTATCTCTTTCACACCGGTTCAAAATTAACGGAGAAATTGTAAAGCTCTAGAATTACTTACTAATAAAAAATATTTATAGGTTTAGGTATGTTTTAGGCAACTAGTTAACCTATGGTTAATCCTAGGACTGTGCATGACATTGTTATGGTTACAACTATGTACTGTTTCGTAAGCTCTGCCTACCCCATTTGGGAATATAGGCGCGATATCCTATTCAATATTTGGCAAGTTCTTTTTGAATAAAAAAAATGCAGTGTGTAACATAAACCCTTCTGATACTATTAAAAAAAATCGTGAAACAAATCGATAATAAAAATGTTCTATAGACTATAACTCCTTTGCCTATCAATTATTATTTTAAAAAAAAAACAAATAATTCAAACACAAAATCAACCGTGAACAGTTAAAAGCCCTATTTAAACTTCGAACGGCCAGCGTTACAGACAAGACGTTGGAGTTCGAAAAACGGGATTCCAATTTCGAAATTCGTAAATAGAAAGCGTTTGCTTTTTAAAAAAGGTTCTTTAGTGTCACATTTGGTGTGCCAGTGCTAAGTGGGAACGGAATAAGTAGTTACGATGTTGAAATTTTGACAGTGAATTAGTACAAGTTGACAGATGTCAGCTAAATACATGTATCATCACGCCTGTGTTCCCTAATGGGGTAGGCAGAGCACACAAAAGTTACATAATCAAAACCATGACTGTCACGTTTTGCAGCCACTTCTAGCATGTTTCAGGTTCTAAGCAGTGTTGCCAACTTAGTGGATTTACCACTAAATCTAGTGGTTTTGGCACCCCAGTTAGTGGTGTAAATTTGCATCTAGTGGCTGGTGGTTTTTTTTAGTGGATTTTATCAGAGGATTTTTATCTAAAATTGCTTATGCAATTTTTCATGGAGACACATTTTTATGCTAGAAGATACCTTTTCATTCCATAATCGACGAAAATATTTTAGTGGGAAATTTAGTGGTTTCCAGATTTTGAACAGTTTAGTGGTTTTCTGGTGGTTTTGGAAGAAAATCTGGTGGGGAGCTAGACTAACCGTTGGCAACACTGGTTCTAAGATAATAGGTACAATAGTGACAGGATGTTAGTCTGTCGCCTAGAGCATACCTAAACCTATTTGAGGATGTCGTGAGAGCCTATAAGCAAATAGGTTAAGGTAGATATATTTTAGGCGACTAAAAACCTAAAAAATATGCTAGAAGTGGCCACGAAGCGTGAATCAGTCATGGTATTGTCTATGTAGCGTTTAGCATGCTCTGCCTATCCCATTAGTTAATACAGGCGCGTATGTATGTAACAAATAGACACCCCCAATTGTTACTTCATTGACATACAAAATTCCATGGACTTAAGCCACAATCGTGACAGCCATTCAAAAAGGATATTGGCTCCTTTCCATGATTTGCCGGTATGTGTGACGTAAGAGGAAGTGACGTCATGACCATAAAGATCGAATCAAAATGGACGCGAGATTTGTATCTTCCTTGACGGAATAGTCATGACATTAGTTTTAGGTAAAACATACAGTTTCCCGTGTGGTGTCGGGGTTAGAACAGCCGTCTTTTTCTTCCGTGGATGTCGTAAGAGGCGACTAAGGAAATTGGTTTAGGTATGCTTTAGGCGACAGGCTAATAATCTGTCAGTATTGTGCCTCTCTTAACATCTAAAACATATGCTAGAAGTAGCTACGACGCGTGAAATCATGGTTTTGATTAACGTTTCGTAAGCTCTGCCTACCCCATTTGGGAATACAGACGTAATGTATGGATCTGACAGTTGTCAACTTGTACTAATTCACTGTCAAAATTTCAACATCTAACCTACGTCGCTCCCACTTAACACTGGCCAGTCAATGAACCTTTTTAAAAAAGCAAACGATCTGTTTACTTTTTTTTTAATTCTTTATTTATTTTGGCGCTTTATTCTTCTGTTTACGAAATTCGAATTTGGAATCCCGTTTTTCGAATCGAGCATTTCGTGTGAACTGCTTTCCCCTTTTAGGAATCATTATTACCACAAGAACATAGAAACAAAGTAAACTATTTTAATTAACCGACTTCAAAAAGGAGGAGGTTCTCAATTCGACCTAAATTTTTTTTTTTTCAATTTTTTTTTTTTTTTTGTGTATGTTACTCCATAACTCGAAAACCCGTGGACCAATTTTCAAAATTTTTTTTTTATTCGAAAGGGTATAACTCGAAATTGGTCCCATTGGCACGACACCAGGATCTAATGATGGAATCTTGGAGAAATCGAGGGAACTCTTCAAATTTTACATGGAGATGTACGGCGTTTTCGGTAATTTGTTGATGAAGTCAAGATTTTACATTCAGTAAACAGAATACTTTCAAAATATTGCGAATTTGAGGTCGGTTTTTTTTTTGTTTAAAATTATTAATTATCAATATTTAAAGACGTAAAAATAGACGTAAACCTAAATTCATTTTATACAGCAGCCATTATAAATTCGGTTGAACCAATTATAACTATCAAAGTAATGTTATTCCTTAGTTTTTCCTTCAAAACAATATCAAGGTTAGAACAAATAACCGTATGCTAAGTACTTCAATAAAAGGAAGTCTCCTTATACAGAAGTTCCGATACAAACGAAAAGTGAGAGTTAAAAGTGAAGTTTAAATTTAACTGTATAGTACAGTTAAACACGTGGGTTAATTTATTACGCTTGTGATAATGTAGGCAGAGCACACAAAATATTACATAGTCAAAACTATTAGTATTTCACATTTCGTTGTAAAGTTCTAGGTGCAGGTAAATAATAGTGACAGGTTGCTAGCCTGTCGCCTAGAACATACCTAAACCTATTTCCTTAGTCGCCTACGACATCCACGGAAGAAGAGTTGTTACTAGGTAAATTTAATATCAGGTACACCTGTTCCTAATCCACAAAAATACCTAATCCACATAGTACAGAGTATTGAGCGTATACGATACCTTAACCAGTGCTGCGTACCGTACTGCACCTAATCCACATAGTATAGAGCATTGAGCGTATGATACGATGCAGTACCACGGCGTACTACACTGTGTCACACCATTCTAAGTAAACTTGTTTAATGGATTGTAATCTTCCCTTCATACTTTTACAGGCTTAGGACTGACAGCTTAAAATTGAGCCAAGCAAGCAGGCGTATTTAATTTAAAAGCGGCTAGTCGGTAGTAGTGAGAACTTGGATTAGGTGGATTAGGTACTGCGTCCTTTGGATTAGGTGCGGCCTAATCTCGGAAAATACCTAGTATTTTTATCTGATCTAATATTTTCGCCTCACCTCTAGTTGTTATTCTAACGCGACACCACACTAACACATTGTAGTACAAACATCACGTCTGATTGAAAAAACTAGGACTAATTACTATTTTACGTTCCGTATCCACTTCTAACAGTTTTTTTTTAAAGTGAGATAAATGACAAAATAGTGACAGGTGGCTAGCCTGTCGCCAATAATACCACTATGCTTTGTCACCACGACATCCACGGAAGAAATGCCTATATTCTAAAGCATAGTTTCCAAACTTATTGTCTACTGCCCACTTTGAGAATAAATTATTTTTAGCGCCCCGCATTTTTTCACCTACTTAAAAACCAGTATAACACACAACAGCCCCATTTTTTTTCTGACTTTCTTTCCGCCCCCCTTTATGCCTGCAGCGCCCACAAGGGGGCGTTATCGCCCACTTTGGGAATCAATGTTCTAAAGTCTAAACCACACAACAAGTTATCTAAGTCCCCAAATCTACCACTTCCTGGAAACTACGATCCTAACTATAAAATAACTTACAAGTATGACTTGATAGGAATGTATAATGCGTAGAAAGAGACGGAAGAGAGGGACGCAAGATAACGGCTGAATGAAGCCTGTTCTATGGTTCTATCAGTTTTTTTTGACGTGATTTCGTGCTGGCGTATCATCGAAGCATGTTTATGAACAATAACTAAACTACATACAATCACGCCGTTACCAAGTGGTGTAGGCAGAGCACAGTAAACGCTACATAGACAAAATCATGACCATTTCACGATTCTTGGTTACTTCTAGGTTTAGACCTACCTACCAACCTGCCAACTTAAGTTGGCAGTTATAATAGTACTATTGCTAGCCTGTCACCTAAATTAAATTATACCTTAGTCGCCTCTTATGAAATCCACAGAAGAAATGGAGGGGTGTTATTCGACAACAACACGGCATGACTTGGTAAGCAACTTGGTACCTAAAAATTAGTGGCTAATGAAACGTGATATTTCGTGTGCTCTGCCTACTCCATTCATATCAATAGTTAGTCAATATCTAGCCTGCAAAACCTTAAGGCTCTGAATGATTGCCGTTTTCAGAACGGCCTTCCTGACATCTAGTTTCCTTTTAGATTTTCCAGCTTGAAAGGCTCTGAGCGATTTCTATTTTCAAAACGGCCTTCCTGACATCTAGTTACCATTTTGATTTTCGAACCTCCATTTTTGAATTTGAACTTCGAAGGCGTTCTACGTCAGATTCTTTACAGGGTACTTTTTGCTCGCTCTAGACGCTATGGTCAACTTTTTTTAGGTTCTTTATAGTACCGACTCACGACGCGGCCCCATCAGAGCAGATTACGTGATCGCTGGCCAAGGGTTTCGGTTAGCGCAGTTAGTGCAGGGCTGGCCAGAAAAAGTACCTAATTCTGAATTTAAATTTTATTTTTTATAAGTCGAAATCAGACAGTGTTCTTTTTCGAAATTCAAATATTTATCCAAATACGCTTAAAAGCACTTTTATAAGTATTTTTTGAGTCTAGTAGCGCTTCGGAAAGACCATCATTGCCATCTACCAACTATTTCTAAGACAAAGAAAAACCATTAGAAAGACCGTTATTTCCAAGACGAATGGGCCGTAAGAAACCTGGCAGAAAGTTTTTTATTTACATAAGTCTATTTACAAAGAATACATAAATGTATTGTATCACTGACCAAAGGGACCTGTCACTTAAATCCTAAAAAAATATACTACAAATGGTCAAGAAACGTGAAATATACAGTTTTCTATGCAGCGTTTCGTCTGCTCTACCTACCCCATTTCAGAATACAGGCGTGATATGATCTTTACATGTCGTTTTACTACCAGTAATTTGTAAAGTTTGAAGCCAAAACGTCGAGGTATCTTTAAAGTTGGTTGAGTTTGACTAAGAATCTCAGTGACATCCCTAATTTACTATGTGAGGTGCACGCAGCCTATTACGTCATTACCCGCTCAAAACAGCGTAAGCGCCTATTACAGGAAAGCACATTCGTCTTTTTAAACTACCAGCGAGATAAAACCCGTAGGGCTTCTAAGGGTACACTTATAGAGGAGAAAAACCTTTATATTCACGCAATAGGAGCAAATAGGGCGTCGGTAGCTTCGGTCGAGCCGATCTTGGCCGATTGAAGCCGAATGGAGCCGATCTAGGCCGATTGGAACCGATCTTGGCCGATTCGAGCCGATCATACCGTTTTATCTCTAGTGTCTTAGAGCTGCGTTGGTTTGGGCACGTGGATGAAGCAAGGGTGTGTGAACAAATCTAAAAGGATATGTTAGGGCAAGTCGAGGGCGCCCTCGAAGAACGTACATAGACCAGATCGGCGATGTTCTAAAGAGACTCCAAATTAGAAGTACCCGAAACCGTCGAGACATACTATTTGCATGACTACCAAATTAGCGTGTAAAAGAATTCTTTGTTGTCGAAATTGCCTTTGTTCGAATTTCGAACCGCTTCTTAAAAAGTTAAAAAGGTCTTTTTTGGTGCCGCGAAAGGTCTCAATAATTTGGAATGCCAAGTTTAGTTTTAAATTTATCTTTAGAACAATTCGTTTTGATTATTTATAGGGGTAGCGAAATAGCTATTATTGATAAGGGGTGGATTGACACCTGCTTTTGGCAAAGGGAGAGTTGACACACCAAAAACACATTAATTCCCACAACACTGGGTTCATATTCCATTTTTTTATTGCGTCCATTGCATCGAAATATCGATCGATGCACTGTAATGTGGCTGTTTACTTACAAACACGTTTAAAAAAAAAAGCATAGACAATCTCGAGGTAATAGCCCGGCCGGTTTGAAGGGACTGGCTGGAATGTTACTGGATTAGAAGAAAATAAAGCGGGCATAGACAAGGATGGTTTTTTTAGGACGAGGGCTTGGGAACGGCTCATGATGCCTGCTTGTTTGTTTCCTGTACGTGTCATTGGAGGATGGATGCGTGATGTGTTTGATTGGCAAGCGTTGAATGTCAATGTAAAGAAAATGTCGTCAGATTGGTCCCTCTGCGGGTTGTTTAAATACTGTGTGGAAAATAAGTCTTACCTTTAAAAAAAAGAAACAAAACTGAATCGCTTTTGTCGACTAACTAAAAAAACGCGCAATTTTAAATACTAATCGATAGGATTATTGATCCAAACAAAATTTATGTAATTGCTCTTAAAAATAAATTCTACTAGCTTATTAATAATAGCTAGCTAGCTTAATTTATTGTATTATCATCCGTCAGTTCCCGGAACTTACCCCCCACTTAAATCCTTGCCAAGTTAGACGCCGGGAAACAAGCATACCAAATTTCAGCTCACCCGGGAACCAAACAATTTCAAAGCTATTTTTGGTATCAACTGTCAAATTAAAAACGTTGAGATTTTTGGTACGCTAGACAGCGCTGCGGGAAGTGGATCAAATCTAACTTTATTTGACTAAAGACAAACAGACATACGGTCACTAAGAGGAACTGTTGAGCCACTTGCACTGTTCGCAATTTAGACGTGTAATCAATGACCGGTCTGACCGACTAGATGATTGCTATTGGATTAGTATTACACGACCAAGTTAAAACAGCTAAGTGGCTCAACAATCCCGGTTCGCGATGGTACATCGGCACTTTTGTCATACAAGCTCTAATAAAATACATTACTGTCACAGTTCGGCGAGTAACGGCACGCTTATATAATAGTCTAATTACCGGGGGTGGCATCTGGCGGGGTGAACGACCTGCGCAGGCGTCGCTACCGGGTTCATAGCTAGGGGTAGCTGCAACTGTTAACCCTAGGTTAGGATTAAGGCCCTGCGCAGGCGACAGACTATCCGCGACGGACTTTTTAGACTGTGAAAATAGCTACTCGATCGCAGTTCGTCCCGTAGGTGCAGCGCAGACGACAGACATTTTGTGCGATCGAGAGTGCGGCGCACAAAGTCTGCGTGGATTGTATGAGATGCGCCGGAGTTTTTGCGCGTCGTGTGCGTTACTGTATCCGTTCTATTTTCTCTAATATATCTCTCTATTCCCTACCTACCCCATTAGAGAACATAGGCGTGATTGTATGTAATTTAAAACTAATAAACAAACATGTCAAACTTAAAAATTGCTTATACTTAAAACTGGCGACGATGTTTTTCTCAAACAATTTTTGGCATTGGTATTTGTTATCTCATTTTGCATTTTTTTTTCTTTGGTGTGTTTTTTTCCATAGACTAAAATGATCTAGACTAAGTCAATGGCCCAATGAAATCGGAATGGCGGAAAGGTCAAACGCATGCCATGTGCAACTAAATGGGGTCCGCGGAGTAATTCATAGACGGAAGCGGGTACAACTTTACTTATAAGTAAGTTTGGGAATAAGATACTGCTTTATTGATCGAAACTTTAATATTTGTCCGTGTGGTGCCGGGTTAGAATAGCACCTCCCCCTTTCTTCCCGTGGGTGTCGTAAGAGTCGACTCTGGGAAAGGGTTAGTCAGTTGCTGGTCAGTAGTTAGTGTATTGTGGGCGATGGGCTAGCAACCTGTCACTGCGTCCACGTTTAACCATCTGGTTACCCTGAAATTGCTAAACGTAGCACTGGATTTTTGAATTCATGTGCTCTGCCTACCCCTCTTGGGAATACAGCCGTGAGAATATGTATGTATAAATTAAAAAACTAGCCTTCGTCAATACGTGTGGGGAAGAGACGTACCATTGACCTCTCCCGCCCCCGCTCCCGCGCCCGCTGCCGCCTGTCCCGCGCCCCGTGCGCCCGCGCAGCGTGACGCGCCGTTAACGTACGCGCACGTTAGATAAACACATGTCCGCACTAACCGTTCTAGTCAAGACAATCGTTAGATTAGAATGTATTAGATTAACTTGGAATATGTATGTAACTTTATTGTACAAAAAAGAATAAGTGCAAAGGCGAACATATCCCAGGGATCTCTTCCTGCTAACCTCCGAGCGATTGACAGAACACGTGAAATTAGAGTAAACACGCATAATTTTCGGTTGAAGTTTGACTGAGGTATTTCGTCATGTTTTTTTTTACAGTAAAGAGTTACATACATAACAGTGATAGTTTTCTAGCCTGTCTGTCGCCTGAAGCATAATTGCATGGAAGAAATGGAGAGGTGAATTGATTATTTTGAAATCTATCCTTTTTTACTGTCCATAACTGTTTATAATTATGTCCATAATTATTTTATACATGTCAAATATTATACATTTTTTTATAAGACTAAGATCTTATGTTATTTAATCTGTGGTGAAAATGAACTGTTTGCATTGCACACTGTTCTTACGAGTATAGCATTAGAAGTCTGTGTATAATAATTATACTTACTACTTCAAATCAAATCAAATCAAATCAATTATTATTACTTACTACTTCAATCACAATTTGTACTGTTCCTTCTAAAACACTCATCCCGCTAGTTTTTTTTTTAAGATTTTTAATTAAGCAAGTCCAATCTTTTTTTCTTCAAATCCAGAAGTTCCACAACCCTTGCAAGTCCTAAATTACCATTTGACCTTATATCAACTATATTCAAACGCTTATGACCTTCTTTTTTTGAGGCGTAACGTCGCTTCACGCTCGGACGAGCAGGGCAAAGGAAGCGGCAGTTTAATGCCTACTTGATTCAGTTGCAACTGTTGACAGGATGTTGTGCAAGATTACTTGTTTATTTAAGCTTATCTGTGGAGGGGCATAGACAAAGAGCGAACTGCTATTTTTTTCAGGCGACATGCAGCCAGCTTTAAAAATGGCTAGGAACATTTCAAAATTGGAACGCCGGATTTAAACGCTCGTTCGCGCCCCGTTCCATTTTTAAAAACGACGGGGTGTTATAAGTTACGTCACCCTGCGACTAATAGGAGCGAAGAAACATTGGAAAACGTGGAAAAAACGGGGAAAATTAGTCCCTATTCTACGCGGACGGAGTCGCGGGCACAGCTAGTGTTTGATATATGTCGAAATTCGAGCTGACATATGTCGCTGACAATTTTATTGTCACTTGGTGAAATAAGGGCCAGCTAACGGTGGAAAAAGACAGCAATATTTTGACGTCAAATCATGGACCTTTTGGTAATATCAATTCTGTGGTATTGCTCCCTGGTGATAGAAACCAATCCATAAGTTCCATAACCAAACCAAATGGTGTCGTAACTAAGTAATTGCCACTGTACCATTACCATCATAATTCCCACCTTTATAACATAATACCGAAACCATAGAGCACTTTTTCTTTTTAATAGTTGTGCATACGGGCCCATTGTGCCCAGGCCACAGCCGTAAAGTTGTCTATGGTTGTTTTGTTTTTCACGGCGAGGGTTAGATTTTTTTTGGACGAAGGCTTTTTTTGGACACTGCTAGGGTTGTATGAAGCGTCCGTGTACACATGATTAGAATATTCTGTCGGTAATCTTTGTGGTTGTTCTTCCAAGTTTGAAGTGTCTGTATATTTTTAAAATGTCAGGAAGAGGAGTCAAAGGCGAAAACTTATAATACTTGCAGAAACTTGGGAAGTTTAATGTATAATGTCGTCAGTTTTTTACGCGCTTGTTCCCAAATGAGGTAGGCAGAGCGAAACATTACATAAACAAAACTGACTATTTTACTAAGAGTATTTTGTCAAGAAACCTCGTGAGTACCTACCTAGTTTAGAAGAGGCAGGCTTGGGACTACGGCCTGGATGAATAACTATGTAGTGTTTTTATTACAAGCTTTTATTTAGCTTCACTTTTGTATATATGTTTGTATGTTTATGTTTACAAATCTTGCAGGGAAAATTTGAACCACTTCCAATACAATATTCCGGTAGTGGACTTCTGGTGGCCCAGCCGGGACTGTCTCCGATGGAGGGAACTCTTCAACGGTTGGTCTGATTGACTTGAAATCTGGTGCACATAATCTAGGGTGGATGTCAAAGAATACAGTCGGCAAAAAAGCTTGTATCAAAAATGAATTTTTTTCAGTCGCTTCCAGCATCCATTTTAGGCTAAGCGCGCACTACGACTTTTTGTCGTGCGACACGATTTTAAAATAGCGCTGTCCATACTGATTTTTTCATCATAGTGCGCGCGATGACATATAAACCCTTACGTTGCATTTCTGCGACAAAATTGTCGCGCGACAAAAAGTCGTAGTGCGCGCTTAGCCTTAATTCCTTGCTCTAACCGTAATACGAAAGCAAAACCTTTCGCTTTCACAAACGAAATGGAAATCAAATTTCTTCTTCCATTTTCCCACGCGCTATCAAGTTCAAGGAACTTGTCTATGCCCAAGGTGAAACAAGATGGCGTGACGTAACTTTTTTTTAAGGCGTAAGATCGAAGCGTATACTGCCGCAGGCAAATTTTGTTGGAATAGAATTTAGATGTACATACATCGTCCTGTGTGGTGTCCGGTTTAGATTAACGCCTCTATTTCTTCCGTGGATGTCGTAAGAGGCGGCTAAGGAAGTTTAAGGTATATTTCAGGCGACAGGCTAGCAACCTGTCACTACTGTACCTGCCACCTTAAAACCTAACATGCTAGAAGTGGGCACGAATCTTGAAATAATCATCGTTTTGTCTATGTAGCGTTCTGTGTGCTCTGCCTACCCCGTTTGGATCATAGACGTGATTTTATGTATGTAAGATCGAAGCGGGTACCGCTGTAGGGCAAACTTAATTAATTTAATAATTAAATTCAATGTACATATGTATATCACGCCTGTATTCCCAAACGGCGTTGGCAGAGCACACGAAAAGCTAACGAAGTGACAGGTTGCTAGCCTGTCGCCAAAAAAAAACCTAAACCCATTTCCTAAGTCGCCTCTCACATCCACGGAAGAAATGGAGAGGTGCTATTCTAGAAATAACACCACACGGGACTTATGTATTTAAAAAAGACGGTAGATCCCACTTCTGATCATTGTAGTATGTATTATATTATTTATATCAATGCTTCTGATCTTACAATCGTTAGGCACTTGCTCATCTTCAGACAAGCCGCTAGCTCGTTTGTCACATTCCATTCCATATATACATAATATAAGTACCAATTATTGAAGACATGTATTGACTGTTTTTGGTATGTATAGGTTGTCCTTGGCTGTATCGATGTAAATAATTAAGTACATACCTATTTAATTTATGTACTTATATCAGTAAGTAGGTTTAAAATGTTTAAATGAACATATTCCTTGTCTAAATATAGATTTATTATTGTATACCTATTACAAAAACCGTGTCGGGTTTAGAATAACACCTCTCCATTTCTTCCATGGATGTCGTAAGAGGCGACTAAGGACGTAGGTTAAGGTATATTTAGGCGACGGGCTAGCAACCTGTCACTATTGCCACCTTAAAACCTGAAAAATATACATATATGCGAGAAGTGGCAACAAAACGTGAAATAATCATCGTTTTGTCTATGTATCGTTTTGTGTGCTCTGCCTACCCCATCTGGGAATACAGGCGTGATGTATGTATTATGTATGTATACCTATTAATGATATGGCAGCATATACGATCAAAGTTGTAAAAGTAAAGTAAAAAAAAACTCAACAAAACTGTTTAAAAAACACTAAAACTGCGATTGTAAATACGTGAAGTTCTTTGGCATTTCTTGCATCATTACATCACAGACATAGTACACGTATGTGGCCCATTCGATTACCATAGACTATGCAAAACATTCGTTATTCAAATTTATCTCAATTCACACGTCATCCGGCCAGTGTTTATATTGCCGTCTCCCTCGCACCCGCGGTTACCTCGTAAGAGGAACCGAGACAGCGACATCCGATGGCGGGAACTGATCCTAACCTAAGTTTTCGTGAAATATACATAATGAAATGAGTATTATTTTAATTTGATAAAATGCGTATAGATATTACCTATATTATTTCAATTTTTAATGGAGCGTAAAAACATTTGTACTTCCATGTGATTTCTAAGATATACAATGTTATATATGTGTGGTGCCGTAATATAGTACCCGGCACATAACGTGGCAAGATTTTAAGTGGTGGGGGTAAGTTCGCGCATATTAAAAAGTTTGATATCGGAAGGTAAAGTATGTGTGATGTGTGATAGACTTTGTTCTAGTATATGGCATGGACTCTATGTCTGAGAGACATACGGCTTAAATTTGAATAAAGACACTCGAATTTATTACTAATCTTCAAGTCACATTTCGTTTCGTTCAATGAATGATAAAAAACAGAATGAATGAAACTATAAATAATCTTAGATTATTAAAATACCTATTTGTTTTATCAATTACTGTTCTACATAACGAAAAGTTCTTTCATTCAAAAATGGAACGCCGATAAGCATGGCCAACTCGTTGTTTTGACCAATTCGTTAAAAAATGGGAACACGTTGATTCGATAAGCATTCAATGTTTAGAACTAATAATGTCCAATTATTTTTAGTATAAAAACTACTTTAATATCTTCTGTTGGTGAAAAGTTTACGTAATAGACGGTTTTTAGTAGATTTCAGTCAAAAGTATACAAGTAATTGAATTTTCGAAACAATTCTTGACTTCACAATGATGCCGGTGAATATAGTTAAAAACTACACTATCGAATGCCATTAAATACCGGGAATCATAGTTCTATAACAATGTGTATATTCCCCGATATAAAAGCATAAACATCATGTAAAAAACGAAGTAGCGGTGCGTAAACTTAGGGGTTGTAAAATTGTATGTTAGTATTATTTTGACTTACCCAGAGCACTGACAGTTGCTTTCGCAAGTATTGCTGCTTTCACCCCACATTTTGATACACTTATAGTTCTCACAACACTCACAAGTCCATAATTCAGTCTTAATTCTCTCTCACAGCTGATTTTTTTTAAAAGCGCGGTGCGCCGCGATCCGTCGTGAACTACGGTTGGCGGGCGACTGAGTGATCGAATTTTGAATTCCCGTGCCTTCGTTTCTCGTCCTGTTGCGCCCACCCCTCCGATCTAGGAAGGACGTGGTAGAAAGTTTATACTATTTTGGTAGTTTAAAGGAACATGCCGCGTGGTAGAATATGTAACGTATTTTGGAAGTGGTGTTTCTAACGCATTTTTGAATAATGATCACAATGTCATTTTTTAAAGAAATTGAAAAAGGCTTGGTGCTTGGTAATTAAAAGCGATTAGAAGTAGTCACTTTTTATTCGGGCTAATCGACGTAAGTTACTTAACCCTTAATTTGGCAGTGTACATCATGATGTACATTGTCAAATGTTCTTTTTTTTTATTTTTTTGTAACTAAAATTTTTGACTTAGTTTCCCTGCGAGGAGGCTCGAATTCACGACTTTTTTAATTCTTGCCAAATTAAGGGTTAATATGTATGTAGTTAGAAAAAAATATTGTGACTGTTATATTGTGTTTTATTTCTCAGAATACATGTTATACATAAAAATATAAAATCGGAATGGGCTTCATTTCGTACATACGCATATATTTAAAATTGCTTAAAACTAACATTTCAAAATAGAATTAAGAGTTAAGCTCATATTACTGTGACAGCATGTGATTAAATTTTAAATTAGATTTTCTACCTTAAATAATTATGCAGTCATTATAATTTGATAAATTTTCTTGACTTTTTTTTTAATGACTGTTAAAATTCAAAATGTTTGGTAGATTTTTAGTTTTAAATCTAGTAACTAAGCTGCGCCTGAGCCCACCCGTCTGGCCCCACCACCCAACTAGATTGGCTATCTTGATCCTTGAACAAGCGATTCTGAATCTTATATCAATGGCATCAACCACCAAAACGTCATCAACGTCACTGAAATGGAATGTCATACAAAAATCATATGGGAAACGAATCCTGTTTCCACGCACACCATGAAAAGTAGCGTAAGAAAAAATGGTTTTAAGTCATTGCATGAGGGTTCATTTTCGAATATTGCAAGTAGTTCAATCCCGCGCCTTACACACACATGCTTAGTCAATTCAAAGTTAAACGATAACGCCGTCTAAATTACAAAGCATTCAGAATTATGCTCTATCTAAGTTCAGTAAAGTCTTACTTTAATTGCGGATACCCCGTCCTAAGCCCATACGTAACAAACCAAGTTATTCTGCTTGCGATCAGCTGACCGATGTCACCTAAATCGATGACGTAAGATTACATTTTCGCTTAAACTCCATTTCGACAATTGAAAACTCAGAACGGCCGTTCCCGAGCATTCCTGTCAAATCATATGGTTGTGCTCAGCGGAATGCCTTTCGGCGCGTAAGGTCTTTATATCACAACTAGCTTTTGCCCGCGGCTCCGCTCGCGTTAATTTCGGGGTAGCACAGAAGAGATAGCTCATCCCATATACCAATTTAT